>ML778177.1:1298516-1351987 GCA_009831015.1 Picea engelmannii | reverse complement strand
AGGAAGATACAATCCTCCAATATCAAGAGAGATTTGAACTCTCCATCCTTTCCCCTTCCTTCCACCCAAGAATATATGAGAGATAATAAAACTTTACATTAAATCATCACCATCAACCAACCATCACATAGAACCTGATAATGTTTCATGAGACTTCTTTAATTTCTACAATTCTTCAATTCTTGGAATACTCTGATCCTGTATATAATATTACTCAATTTATTCTTTGAAACTTTTCCAAGTTTCACTCCTTGAATCCTCCCCATAAAAGAAGTTATAGAGAGAATGGTAGACCTTGTTCAATTCTGGTTTATTCAGGAGACCTAATTTGTACATAATTACCCGCACTCAATATTTAACATCAGATTTGGAAACTCACACAAACGAAACTATAGTCCATACTCTTTCCAATTTAATTTGTCCCACTTCATTTCAATTATCTATGAAGAATTTATGATTGTTTTACCCGGAACACTTGTTTATTGACTAGCTTCATGACTGGTAAAAAACCTTATCTTCCATGGAGTGCATATCCATAATTATAGTGAATCAAGAGATGAAACTTTTAACATAGGTACCTTGATATGTCTTCTCAAATAACATAGAAATTTCACCATCTGAGTCATTCTAGAAAAAAAGTTATAGTGAAAATGGTAAGATGACCTGAAAATAACATACCTTAGAACACATCACCAAAAGACTTCATCCTCCCTTGAAATCTGGCCTTCTTTACTTCTAATTTCCTCTGAAATTAGACTTGTGTATCAAATGATTTCCCAGCCTTAGACCACACTGTTTATCACTCTCAACAATGAGTCACCCCCGAGTTGGGACTAAAATCAACCCGGGTAATGGGATTCCTAACCAAGCTAAAGGCTCATGGACAACAGGAAGAACTCTGTCACAGGTTCTCACTCAACTAATAGCCTACAGTCCCTCATTCCCCACATGCCTGTCCCACCCAGAAAGTGTGCCCCTTCTCTGCTCAACAATCCTTCATCTTCCCCACTTCCTTTCTGTGCTTCAGCAACAGGTCGGAAAGGAAGTCTCAGAGCACTGTAGCTGCAGTTCAACATCTTCAGGAAATCAATCCCCAACAATTCTCTCACCCAGAGAATTGCTCATGAGCTTGACAACCCACTTCTTCAGTCTAGATCCCAAGCTAACCAAACACACCAACACAAAATGGCTATGGATACAGGTTCAGGTACAGTCATGGGATACCAAGGATAGATCAATGGATGTGAATACTCATGGATGATTGACTACCTGACTAAATGATCGAAGGAATGATGGAAAATATGATAGGAATGAACTAAGTCCCAACAATATGTATGCATGTCCCCAACTTGACACTTGTCATGTCGAGAGCTACTTTGGCCTACTTGTACCCAACTTTAGAACTTAGGATAAATAATTATCCATACTTTAGGATTAAAGAAATATTAATATAATATTCCTTTTTGGCTTAAGCTCCCTAGCTTATCCCCTTTCCTTAACTTAGCCCCTCCCTTTCCCTAATGAGTGGAGTTTAGTCCCCCATATCTTTTATCGTGGTCAGTCTGTGCGCAACGATGTATTTATATTAATTATGAGACATGTACAAAAACAAATGCGCTGGCCTTTAACATCTAGGATCTCCGGTCTAATCAAAACATAAGCATCCTAACTTATAATAACTGGCTCACCAGCCTATAAAACATAGCATATACACAAAGGTTCGTTGACCTCACAATCACATGCACTCAAGTTGCTACACACGGTATCCAGGAATGTGCACACTTCCTCATTTTACTGCACAGTACATGCGTGCACTATACCATGAAATGTGCATATAAAATGATGTCATACAACTCACCAACTTAAGTACATTTTCATTTACATTTACAATTGGGTTTGGCCTTAGGGATATTACTATCCCCTCCCCTTATTTATGCACTGTCCTCAGTGCATCATGTACCCATGTACAAAAAAATTTCAAAAATCCTCAAAAAGATGCGGGTATTATGCCTGCATTGCATCCTCATGCTCCCAAGTAGCGTCCTCAGGACCGTACCAGGTCCATTGGACCATTACAAGCCCTATGGCTCGGTTCTGGAGATGTTTGATTTTCCGGTCCAGAATGCATATCGGATGCACTTGAAAAGTGCCTTCTTGCTCCACCTGAATCACATTCCAATCAATAACATGATTAGCATTAGGTATATATTTCTTTAGCAATGATACATGGAATACATTATGAATAGACGTAGATGCAGGCAATGCAATCATATAAGCAACTGGACCAATCCTCTCTAGGATTTCAAATGGACCAGAATAGTGAGCTACCAACTTTGAACAATTTCCCAACTTCAGGGAACTTCTGTTGGCCTTCACTTTCAAGAATACATGGTCTCCCACATTAAATTCCCTGTGCATTCTTCCCTTATCAACATAGATTTTTTGTCTGTCTTGGGAAACCTTTAAATTTTTCTTTATTTTTATCATTTTCTCCTCCATTTCCCTAAGCAAATCTAATCCAACCACTACTTTGTCTGCTGGGTTATCCCATCTTACTGGTGTTTTGCACTTTCTACCATAAAGTGCTTCAAATGGGCTCATATTTAGAGATGCTTGGTACCCATTGTTATAAGAAAACTCTACCTAGTGTAGGTAGTCTTCCCATTTTGATGGTTTATCCATCACAAACATTCTCAACATATCCTCAATCATTTAATTCACCCTCCCTATTTGTCCATCTGATTATGGATGATAAGTTGTACTGAAATTCAAATTTGTTCCAAATCCATTAAATAATAGTTTCCAAAATTTTGAGGTTAATTTTGGATCTCTGTCAGACATAATTGTCTTGGGTATGCCATATAATCTATCAATTTCCCTCATATAAACATCAACAATGTTCGTTGCCTTGTGAGTGAGCTTAACTGGAATAAAATGGGCAGTTTTAGTAAGCGTATCCACCACCACCATGATAGAATCATGTTGCTTGTTTGTTCTGGGAAGTTTGGTAATGAAATCCATTTTTTACAACTTCCCATTTCCACTCAGGAATGGGTAATGGCTATAGAAAACCAGCTAGGTGTCTATGCTCAACCTTTACCTTTTGACATTCCATACATTTGGAAATAAAATCAACAACCTCTTTCTTCATGCCTGGCCAATAATATTGGCTCTTGACAACTGCAATAGTTTTCTGATATCCTGGGTGCCCAGCATAAGGCACATTATGCGTTTCTCTAAATGTCATATTTTTCAATTCATTAGAATTTGGTACATAAACTCTGCCCCTGTACATGAGAATTTCATCATTATTTAGCTTGTATTCCTCAATTTTCTACTGCAAAATACCTTGTTGTAATTTTGTCACTAATTCCCTGCAATGCAAATCTAATTTGGCAGCCTCTATAATTTTTTCTTTCAAATCTGATTGGTACATGCTAATGGTTGTAGCATGCATTTCATGCACTCTTCTGCTGATTGCATCAACCACTTTGTTCTATTTTCCCTTGATATGCTTTATATCAAAGTCATACTCACTTAAAAGTTCTAACCATCTGCTTTGCCTAGCATTTAGAGTTGGCTGATCAAATAAATATTTCAGACCATTATGGTTTGTTCTTAGCTCAAACCTTTTCCACATGAGGTAGTGTCTCCATTTCCTCAAGACATGCACTATGGCTTCCAACTCCAAATCATGAGTGGCATAGTGTCTTTCATGCTCCTTTAACTTCCTTGATTCATAACATATAACAAACCCATTTTGAGTGAGGAATCCACCAAGTCCTTCTTTACATGCATCTGTGCATACAATGAAGTCTTCATTTGGGTTTGCAATCCTTAGTATTGGAGAACTTGTTAATAATTGTTTCAAGTGTTCGTGTAAGGTAGCTAGAGAGGTAGTGGAGGGGTCCAGAGGGCCCATAGTGATAATAGTGGAGGTCATTCAATGTAAGGTGGACTATGTTCACTATATTATTAAATAAGGTCCACTATGGTAGTTAGATATAATAAATGTAAGAGGACTTCTTAGAAGGTTCTACTTCTAGAAGATTCCTCCTCTAGAATGTTCTTAGGTCATGGTAGCACTATATAAAGGGGCTTAAGCAATGTAATGAGACATGAAGAGAAGTATTGTATTTGGAGCGGTAGCTCAATAGGAGGATGCCCCCTCGAAGAGGCAAGTGAACAGGAGAGGATCCCTTCCATAATAGGATCCATTGTATGGTGTTGCCCTACCTCAAGGGTTTGGTAATAATATTGTGTGATTTCTTCTATCTTGATTTGTGGATCTATTGTGTATTCAGCATTTGTGGTGATTATATTGGTAGATCTATTCATGTTCTTAACAGTTCGAAACTCTTTTCACATTCCAATGTCCACTGAAACTTCACACCCTTTCTTTGCAAGGAAGTGATTGGGTGTGCAATCTTTGAAAATCCTTCAATAAATCTTTTGTATTAGCCTGCAAGGCCCATAAATGATCTGACCTATATCACATTATTTGGTGTTGACCACTCTCTAATGGCTTCTACCTTCTTAGGATCCATTTCTATCTCATCCTTTGAAATGATATGTCCCAAATAATGAATTTGCTTTTGATAAAATGAGCACTTGCTCAATTTTGCATACAATTGATGCTCCCTTAATACTTGCAAAACCATCCTCAAATGATGTTCATTCTCTTCCTCTGACTTATAATATATAAGGATGTCATCCAAAAAGACAATGACAAATGTATCTAAATATTCTCGGAAAACACTATTCATTAAGCACATGAAAACAACTGGTGCATTTGACAACCCAAATGGCACCACTGTGAACTCATAATGACCATACCTTGTTTTGAAGGAGGTCTTGATGATATCTTCCTCCTTAATCCTTACCTAATGGTATCCTGACCTGATATCTATCTTTGAAAATATCTTTGCATCCTTCAATTGATCAAAAAGATCATCAATCCTTGGCAAAGGATACTTGTTCTTAACAGTCACTTTATTCAACTGTCTGAAATCAATGCACAATATTAAGGTTCCATCTTTCTTCTTCACAAACAAGAACCCCAAGGTGACACACTTGGGTGTATATCCCCCTTCTCTAGAATTTCTTCAAGCTGCATTTGCAACTCCTTCATCTCTGGTGTACTCATTCTGTAAGGAGTCTTTGACACTGGAGCTGCTCCAGGCATTAAATTTATAGAGAAATTAGTATCTCTCTTTGGGGGTAGTCCTAGTACCTCCCTGAACACATCATCAAATTATTCCAAGACTGCATGATCTTCCAAATTTGGCACCTTATCTCTAGGTGTCTCTTCCATATGTGCTGCAAATATTTGACACCCTTTCCTGTAACATTTCTTCAACTACAATGCTGAAATTTCTCTAATGGTTACTACCCTAGGAATTCCCTGCACTCTCCTTAGTTTCAATTCCTCATCCAAGCAAGTAAATTCTTTTTTATGATAGTCTAGGATGGCACGATGTTGGTTCAACCAATCCATCCCAGTTAGACAGTCATAGGAACCTAAAGGTAAGATGTCCAAATCTGCCTTGGTTTTCAGTCCATTCATGTCCATGAGGCATGACTTAACCATCTCATTAACTTTTATTTTGGCTCCTGTATCCAACTGCACCAACCAAGATTTCCCATGCTTGCTTCTTAGAAAATGCAAACTTTCCATCATATTAGGAACTATATAACTATGACTAGCTCGTGAATCAATTAAAATAGAAATGGTTTGGTTGTTGATCATACCTTCCACTTCAATCATATGTGAATGATACTATGCTTGCTTGTTATCCAGGGCTACATATATCCTTGGCGCATTTCTGCCCATGTCCTCCACTATTTCAGCTTGCTGTACATTATGAACAATTCTCCCTTTTTAACCTATGTGAGGACAATCTCTGTACATGTGATCTCCTTTACAACCCCAACATTGAATAGGTGGTTTCCTTGGCCTTTGACCTCCTGTATTAATCGTTTTGGGTTCTCTAGAAGTTGGTTGTACCTGAGGATTATTTCTAAAGAATGGAGGCTTAGATCCCTTCTTCCTCTGATCCATCTTGAACTTCTTTTTGTCTTCCCAATATTTTTGGAAAGTTGGCCTTGCTTTCTGCTATTCATAAAGGCATTTAGCTCACCTTATGGTCTCATCCAATGTCTTTCAATCATCATACTATATTTTGTCACTGATAAATGATGGAAATCCACTCAAATACCTTTGAATTTTGACTATCTCATCCTTGATGAAAGAGACATACTTCAACATTTCTAAAAACCTTCTTTCATATTCATCAATGGTCATAGTCCCAAGTTTGAGTTCAAAGAAATATTTCATTTTCTTGTCATAGTATCTCTTAGTCAAGTATTTCTTCTAAAAATACTTCTTGAATTCCCTCCAAGTAACACTTTTCTCTTTAATGTGTTGCACCTGCACAAGATGATCCCGCCACATGGATGCCTTTCCCTTGAGTTGATAGATGTAAACTCTATCTTCTACATGAGAAGAATAATTATGCAATTGAAAATACTTTATCATGCCCAACAACCATGTTTTTTCATCTTCATCCTTTTTGTGCTCACCATCAAATGTAGGAGGTTTGATTTTGTTCATTTCTCCTCTATCCACCCCAGACCTCTCATGATTTATGACAGGGGATGGACTTGAGATGCTGTGTGATCTCTTATTGGAATTCCTCAGGGAGTGGTGGTGATGCCTGCTAACACTTCTTTCTTTTCTTTTCTCATCATGAGACTTGTGATTTCTTGACTTTCTTGAGCCACTCTCCTTATCCAATTTCTTTTCTCTTTTGTTCAAGCTCTCCAATAACTTCATGTTGAAGTCATCCTGTTGCTCCCTGGCTCTCATAAGCCTTTAATTATCAGTTTTATGGCTTTGGACATCCTTCTGCAAATTTTTAATGGTCTCTGCCATATTCATGTTTTCATCTCTTCTTTCTCCCTGTCCATTGGAGTTTGTTCCTTCAATGTCTAAATGGACATCCATCCCTCTGCTCTCATATTGTTGACTGTAAAATCCCTATGCCTCTTCCATTCCTATGGACTCTAAGCTGATATTGATCTGATCTATTTGTTGTTCACTCTGCAAAATGTGCAGCCAACAAAACTTTGCCAAGCTAACTCTTTCAACAATTTCATGAAAATATGAACCATTTTGGTTCAATAATATATCAGAATAATTTCTTCTGATTTCCTAAAAAATTGAATGCCCAAATCAATTTTATGGGTGGATAATTATATTCCATTTTTCAATACCTTTCCAACGCCTGCTCACATGCTTAATTCCAAGTCTGGAGCAAAAAGTTATGGTCATTTGAAATTTTCCCATTAATTTTTCTGTTCATTTTTTCAACTTGGCGCAACTCTGCGTTGTAATTATGCATTTTCGCACCTACTCATTCAAATTTTCGTATGATCTCAATTGGGTTTCTGAATAAACATATTATGGACATTTGTTCCAAGTTTCACCTCATTCTGGGTTCTGGGCTGCTAGTTACAGCCTGCTGAAGTTCTAGGCCCATTTGTGTTTTTGGTCTAGAATGCTACAGGTACCTTATTTTCCATATTAAAAACCTTTAACATGACTAGAAATTTAATTCATCTATGGGAATGTCTTCTATGCTTCAATATATTTCCATTGACTGCTCCTGCGCCTCAATCCGATTCCGGAGCAGAAAGTTATGGCCCTTTGAAGTTGGTTGGGTCATAAAATTTACCCTCCACTGTTTGGGTTGTAACTTTCTCAAAAATGCTCTGTTTGACGAACATTTTACACCATTAGAAAGATTTATCCGAGCTCTTTTATTTGACCTAAAGAGATAGAGTGTAACATTGGTACACCTCTATCTCGTGGTTTTTGAGTTTCTAAAAATGCTCTTAAGGCCCTCAAAAACGCACTGCAAAAAGATGGCGTTCAAATGATATAAACATCATAGAAAATTGTTGATTTTCTGCTATTGTTCACCCTCCAAATGACTTCACGCACATAAATTTCAACCTGTACACCCATATTTACCATGTGCAGCAACAACACAAGGTAAATCATGCTTCACGCACTTTAAAACCACGGTGTATCACTTCTCTGTTGCACCAATAATTTGCGCGCACTACTTTTATGTCGTGCGCCAATACCCTCCGCGCACAGTTTTGGGACCGCGCGTTGATATCCATTGTGTGTAGTTTTTTGTATCATGCACCAATATCCACCACGCACATTTTTTGTACCACGCGTTGATATTCCATGCACATTTCACTCGACGCCCTGCACCATGCCAAAGTTTAGTACGCCCCACCGCGCACCATTCACTAAATTGTTGTGTGACCACATTTACCCACATTGCACGCGCAACTGCCATACTCCATTGTGTTGTGCCAACACTGCGCACACCATGCGCATCATTATTATGTGTGTGCACACCGTGCAATGTTAAATTTATCACGCGGTCCTGTATACCAACATTTTTCCACGTGCACACCCGCACACTAACATTTTTTTGCGCGGCACCAAAACTTAGTGTGCACACCTGCACACTAACATTTTTCTGTCCGTCACCAAAATTTAGCGCGTGCACCAGAATGCCAATATCTTGCTGCGCAGTGCCGAATTTTACCTATCACAAGCCTTTCATTGCACATCATGCATTTTTAGTGTGCCTACATGTGCCCATTCACCTTTATGCGCATCAAATCCTCGTGAATTTCGCTGCAGAAATTGGGGCTTTTGCTTAGCTTTTTCCCTGATTTACCATAGATATTCTACAACTATGAAATTTCCTCAATTTCACCCCGATAACACCAATTCAACCTATGCAACAACAAATCCCTGCGGGTTGACATTTCTGGAACGAATTCACCCAAATCAATTCACGAATTGGGAATTTTAATCATAAAACTTGCTCCAACTGTCACGACTTCACTGTGACTTCAAATTCGACCAATTCTGGGTCTGAATTGCTAGAACAGATATTAAATCGGGAATATCTCATCACTTGGACGAATTTCTCCATTTTCTCATGAATTTAACAACAGAAATTGGGGTTTTTCCCAATTCCACGTCGTTGCTTCCAAATTTTACAATGGACGCTCTACAAACTGAAATTCGGCCCGCTCAAAATAAATCTTCTGTGAAATTTTGCATCAACTCAACTTGCTCGGCCCATCCAGGCTCAGTGTTGAAAATTGAAGCTCTGATACCAATTTGTAATGTCCCTGGCCATCCATGTCAGGTCATGATATGCCATAGAACTCTCTTGTTCTCTCTGCATAACATACTGTAACACACCCAGCAACCAACTGAGCTATGCCACATAAATTTTTTTAACTGCATGCAATTAAAACATATGCACACGGAACACTTGTGGAAGCTTTACATGTAAAATTTAAATAGACAAATACATTTCGTAAATGCATGGATTCACACTGAAATAACAGTAACATAGACATGCAACATATACAGGAAATACCCATAAACATACAGATAGTTATAATCACGTATAGGATAAACCCATAAATTAAACACATAAATAACAATGCAGCATGTAAATTTATCACACAATTGACACTTATCTTTGTGAGAATATCACCAACTATGTATAGACCTTCCACGAACCTGCCAGCCTTAGACCACATTGTTCATCACTCTCAACAGTGAGTCACCCTCGAGTTGGGACTAAACTCCACCCAGGTAAAGGGAGTCCTAACCAGGCTAAAGGCTCATGGACAACAGGAAAGACTATGTCATAGGTTCTCACTCAACTAACAGCCTACAGTCCCTCATTCCCCACATGCCTGTCCCACCCAAGAAGTGTGCCCCTTCTCTTCTCAACAGTCCTTTGGCTGCCCTAATTCCTTTTCAGGATTCAACAACAGGCCAGACAGGAAGTCTTAGAGGATTGTCGCTGCAGTTCAACACCTTCAAGAAATCAATCCCCAACAATTCTCTCATCCAAAGAATTTCTCATGGGCCTGACAACCCACTTCTTCAGTCCAACTCCCAAGCTAACCAGACACACCAACACAAAATGGCTATGGATACGGGTTCAGGTACAATCATGAGATACCAAGGATAGCTCAATGGGTGTGAATACTCATGGATGATTGACTGTTTGGCTAAATGATCGAGGGAATGATGGAAAAGATGATAGGAATGAACTAAGTCCCAATAATATGTATGCATGTCCCCAACTTGACACTTGTCATGTCGGGAGATACTTTGGCCCACTTGTACCCAACTTTAGAACTTAGGATAAATAATTATCCATACTTTATGATTAAAGAAATATTAATATAATATTCATTTTTGGCTTAAGCTCCCTAGATTAGCCCCTTTCCTTAACTTAGCCCCTCCCTTTCCCTAACTAGTGGAGTTTAGTCCCCCATCTCTTTTATCTTGGTTGGTCTACATGCAGCGATGTATTTATATTAATTATGAGACATGTACAAAAACAGGCGCACTGGCCTTTAACATCTAGGCTCTCCGGCCTAATCAAAACATAAGCATACTAACTTATAATAACTGGATCACCAGCCTATAAAACATAACATATAAACAAAGGCTACTAACCTCACAATCGCACGCACTCAAGTTGTTGCGTGCAGTATCCAGGAATGTGCACACTTCCTCATTTTACTACACAGTACATGCGCGCACTATACCATGAAATGTGCATATAAAATGATGTCATACAACTCACCAACTTAAGTACATTTTCATTTACATTTACAATTGGGTTCGGCCTTAGGGATGTTACACCAAGGGAAAGAAAATAGAAGACATTCTTTTGAAGAAAGAGAAAGAATGAGGACAATGTTAGGAGAAATGGAAAATTCAACTGAAGGTAGAATTGGTGGAATATTGAAAGAAGAATAAATTCAAGGGAGAAACGTCAAAGAGAAGGATAAAAGAGAAATTACAAAATCGAGACAGCATGAATTAGATCCTGAATAGAATGAGGAGTATGAAAAAATAATTTTTTCACCTGTACATCATAAGAGTGAGGAACAAAAGTTTGGCTTGGAAGACAACAAGGAAATTAGGGATGACATTAGATTGCGCATGATATTAGCTTGTAATCAACAATATGTGAAGGGACAAGAGGTTCCAAAGGGTGAATATATGAAAGAGGTGGTAGACTACATTTATGTGCCAGGTGGTAAGGAATACCAATATAAGGTATTAAAAGTCATTATTATGGCTGAAAAGGAGCCTCTACGCTAGGTTCCTTAGAGATTTGTGAAGAAATGTCAGAAGAAGGATGGATAAAATTTCTTATAACTCTCACATAAAGCATTACTAAGGTAATGTCTCATGAAATGAAGACCAATGTGCATGCGAAAGGATATGAATATCCTCGATAAATTGAGGACAATAGAAGACATGGGTAGAGAATCTAAGTAATAATAGATAGAAGAAATCGTACAAATATTGTATGAATAAATTAAGCAGCAAATTCAGAAAATCAATAGCAATGATAAGTTGATTGAAAACACTTGTAAAATCAAGGAAATTGGATGGTAGTCGAATAAAGTATGTGACCCCAGAAGAGTGCATACAATAATGAAATAGAAGGAAAGAAAAGAAAGTGGAAAACAACAACACAAAGTATGGGATATAGGTGGAATTCAACAAATAGAGGACCCATGGCCAGAAGGACATTCTTGGGTGCAAGCCCATTTTGGGGAAAAGGCTATTTTTGGGGAGAAAAGTATGAAGTGGGATAAATACAATTGGAAGGAAGAGAAACATCAGTGAGGAAATCATGCAAGGCATGCATGCAAGGAAACCTAACTACATTAGGGATAGGGTTTTGGTAAGCTATTGTAATGGCTAATAAGCCAAGAATATGTATAAGTAAGGACCTAGGAGATCTAGGTAGAGAGGGAGTTCATAGGTTCTAACATGTAAGAGAGGATTGTCTTGTGAAAATATTGTAAGCGTTGTAACCTTTTGTAAGTTTTTTAGCTAAAGGAGAGTCGAACAACTCGGTCTTGAGGGTTAGATCATAGGATGAGGATCCTGGTGTGGTCTAGTAAGCCTCATAGGGATCGAGAAGCCTATTGAGATTATAAGATAAAATATTCTAGTGCATGTGGTGTTATATATTGTAGATACAGAATAAAAGATATTGAGAGACAAATCTTTATGGAAGTAGCCCAGGAGGGGGTGAACCACGGTAGATCATTTGTTATGTGAACGCTTTATTGTTTATTTCTTTGTTGTCAATGGTAAACTTGTAGATATATGTATTGATTAAGTAGTTAGATTTGTTGATTTACATACATGGATAAATAATGATAGGAAATTAAATCTAGATGTATGAGATAGTAAATGAATGAAGATCACAAAGTACAATCCCAGATCCCCACTCATTCCCAGGCTACAAGCACCTGAACATTGCAGCCACCCATAAAACTATCTTGGGTGAGACTGTGCAGTACACTCTGTGTTGTGTTTCCTTCTCGTTTACCAGGAGGGCCGATATTTTTAGAGGGATTTGTTGGAATCTTGTTTAGATCTAAACATGGGTCAACCTAAGAAGTAGAAAGAGGATAAGGGTACCAACAAATGGCTCTGTTGCCTGTTGGAATATAATGGGATTGAGAGAATGAGATCTGTTGAAGAACCGTTAAAGAATATTATATCTGTTGAGAAAGCATTAAAAGAATGAAAATATAGAAGGGGATGTTCAAACCATGGAATCCAACGAAGGTAGAGATCAAAATCTGGTTGAAGACAAAGGAGTCGGAGTTTGTGCAAAAAGACAACATAAACCCTAAAATAACACCACGCAAATATCTAGACAAGTACGTATTTAGCGACTTGCATGAAGTATTTTTCTGCGATTTCCCACATGTGTTGTAGGAGTGTATATTGAGGTTAAAAGACAACCACGTGAAAAATTGGATCAGACAACTAGAGTGGAATCCTATGGAGATCGCATAGTTACAACAAGTTGACAACAAATTCATCCATGCAGTAGATTTCTGGTTAGATAGTATTGTTGTAGGATTTATCACAAAATTTGCAATAGACACTGTGAATTCTTACAATGCAACAGAGAAAGAGTTCCTAAGAGGACCGTGAGGAAGGTATATTAGGTCGTTGTATACTTCCATAAAGATATTATTGTATAAAAAAGGTGTAATTAATATGGATTCATACAGCTAAAACGTCCCTGTGTGCATGGGAGAAGGGGGGAAGCACTGACAAGATATAGAGAAATGGAGGAAGAAATGGATAAAGGAAAGGAGGAGGCCTTGGACCCAATCATGATGGACAAATACAAAATCAAGTAGATTATGACAATAGATGGAAAAATGCACAGTGGAGCACCCTACCAATATAATATGACCAATATAAAGAGATCCATAGCAGAGAGACAGGGCTTGGCAAGTGATGAAGAAGAGTTAGAGGATCTTCGGGCTATGGAGAATATTGAGGAAATCCTACACACAACATATGAAATAGATACAAGAGGTCCAAGGGTTATAACATAAGGAATAACTCCTATCCATTTCAGTGTTAGTGTGGAACCCATGAACCCATGTGCGAATAATACACCAGAAATAACACCACTGTTTAGACAACCGAATTTTAGTGGAAGAAACACAACAAGAAGTACATCTAAATAGGGAGTAGAAAATGGAGGAGCCAACTAAAGTAGTAGTACTCAAGTATCTACATTGCGCAGAGGTCGTATTTCATCACCGTTCAAGATGGAAGGACATGATCCCACCATTAGGTTACCATAATTCGAGGGAGAAGCATCATAGGATCCTAAAAAGCACTTGTTTATCTGTGAGAAGATTTGGGAAGAAAAGCATATCATAGATGATGATATAAAACTTGCGCAGTTAGCTATCACACTAAGATACCGCGCACTAGATTGGTACATGAGCTTAGTTTCCAATAGTCCACCAAGAACAACAAGGACGATTATAGATTTCAAGAAGCTACTGATAAATGAATTTCAAAAATCGAGCTCAGAGGATCAGTACATGAACTAGATGATTGAAATCAGACAGAAACTAGGTGAGTATTTTTGGGAGATCGATAAGAGGTTCAAATAGTTGAAGGGTAAATTGAAATATGTCATGACTGACATGCAACATTGCATCTCTTTGTGAACTCACTATTACCACATCTGAAATACCCTTTGAGGCAACAAAACTTTCAAACCCAGGAAGATGCTCTACAATCCTCCCTACAACTAGAAGAGAACCAGTATCAGAAGACAAATCCAACAATAGAGGAGCTGAAGGAGGATCTAAAGAACCTCACACTCCAACTAAACCAGAATAAGAGAAAAGAGAAAAGATAATTTGTGTGGTGTACCCACATGCAGGACAGAAGGACATCACAGGAATGAGTGCCCAACATTCATGCAGTACATGGGAACAGGGTTACCAAACCCTTTGCTGATAGGAGGACCATGGTGCAATATATGTAAAACACATGGAAATGATCCATATCATTGTCCAATGATGCAGAAATATCAGACAATACCCAAGAGTTCATATTGCAACTTTTGTAGGTCAGTGGCTCATGATGACAAAGACTATAGAACAATGGATCTGATGAGGGAGAGAACATCAGATACCTATAGGGTGCAGGCCGAAATGATGACAGGACAACATGCACCTCATTTCAACCAAGTACCACCACCATACAACACTACGCAACAACAGTATAACACTGTGTAGCCTTAGTATAATAATGCACAACCACAGTATAACCCTGCGAAGTATAATCAGATGCCTCAGTACAATGCACCACAAGGAGATTGGACTGGATACAGAGGTGGAGGAAGAGGCAGAGGAGGATTTGGATGAGGAAGAGGTACACTAGTATGCCATAACTACCAATATCCAAGGAATTATGCAAGGGAATATCCACTTCCACCTATGACATGCATGTATTTCTACGCAACAGACGATGATACAGAGGAATGCCCAACACTTTTGGGGAATATTCAAGAAAAATAAATCAGAACAATCATAACGTATAATGGATCTCTACAAAAGCCAGAGAGGATGGCAGAAATATCAACATAGTGACACATGGAGGTGCTACTATAGGAACTGACAGAGTACGACAAGATGCAACACAACACCAATGGGTGAAGAAGAATATTGAACCTCAAAAATAGTTCAATGTAGGAAAGAAGGGGTCCTTCAAGGAGGAAAGATAAGAGTTTATCAAGAAGAATGTTGCATCTACATCTACCGCGCCGCATACTCAAGACGTCCCCACATATGAAATGTCGTCGGAAATGGACCACACCAGTGAAGCACACCCTGGAGATCAAGTAAGAAATATCCAAACTTACAGAATATCTTTGAATAACTGAAAACAGGGTGGATTGGTACATGAGCTTAGTTATTCAAAGATCCATCATCTGTTACAATATTACAGAATATGCTAGATAGATGTAGCACAAACACTGGGGGGATTTTAGAACAGAAAAAATTCAATCACCTCCATGCCAGAAGGAGGACAAGAAGAGAATTTATATTGAATGTCTATATCAGAGATTTCAACATGGGAGATGTTATATTGGACCTAGGATATGAAGTAAATGTCTTACCAAAGAAGACCTGGAAGTGTATGGGAGAGCCCACACTAGGCTATTCACCTATCCAATTGAAGTTAGAAAACCAACACAGAGTTTTGCCAATTGGGAGGCTGAAAGGAGTGACAGTATATTTGGATGGAGTATGCACTAAGGAAGACTTTGAAGTGATATAAATAGTAGATGGAACAACACCATATCCAACATTTCTTGGGTTGGATTGGGCGTTTGATAACTAGGCCATAATCAAATTGAATACAAGGAAGATGGCATTTGAGTCAGGTAAATACCGGGGCATTTCACCCTTGTACCCATCCGAAGCTGAAATATGTGTGGAACCAACCTGTCTGGATTTAAAATAAATTAACTAGTTGTACAGAAACATTGCGCGCACAAAAGATTACATTAATCCAACTACAGATGGGGTAATCAGCTGGATAAGTTTCACCTCATGTGATTTTGATTCAGATACATGACTGGAGAATTGGAAACAACACCTACATGAGGTATCTACAAGAAGGTGCACAAGAATAGACCGCACAGTAAAATGGGTGGGTACAGAGATAAGAGAACCTCCTAGTTTTCATGGCATAAACTAATTATAAGAGTTCCTGAAGAAATATGAGGAGGAGGTATCATATAATGAGAGGTTCTTAGCCCTATATATCTCACTTAAGGCTACACCTGCAATATGGTGGGGTGAGCACAAATAAATAGTTAAGGACTGGTACCAATGCAATCAATTACTGCACATTCGATTATGCACAGATCCAACAAGAAATGAGATGCAGAGATATGATAGACAAGGAAAACCAACATAACACTTGGATAAATGAATAACACTATGGAGGATGACACCACCATAGGAATGGCCTCATCACTTCATTCACACATTGGAAGGAATTCCAACAAACTAGTATGTAGACCATGAACTACGTAGAGGCACTACAAAATGGACAACATTACAATAGAATTATAGTCACTTTCTCATTTGAACATGAGAACCCCAACATTGATCCAACACTCAAAAAAATCATAGGGATGATATTTATTAAGGAACCATAGGTTGAACTTATGACAGAGTACCAAAAACAGAATAGACAGATAGTTAAGGAACTATTGTCATGCTACCATGTGCATGAAGAAGCACCAGATGAATATGACCCGCGCAACATTCAAATTACATAATTTGAAGAAGAAAGAGAGGATAAAGGTCCATCTCTAGAATTAGAAGGGTTCGTTGCACCGATCAAGGTGAATAAATTCAACATTGGGACAAATGATAATCCCAAAATGGCCAACATTGGAGACTATTGGGATGAACAAACAGTGGAGAGGATAACAGAGTTACTACTCGAGTACAGTGACATGTTCCCAACCACATTTATAGAGATGAAAGGAATAGTAGGAGAGCTAGGAGAGATGAATATACCTCTCAAACCTAAGGCTATATCTATCAGACAACGATCGTATAGAATGAATCCAATATATAAGAAGAAAGTAAAAGCAGAAATCGACAGAATTTTGGAAGCTGGAATCATAGAACAAGTAGAAGAATCAGAATGGATAATCCCTATGGTATTTTAGGAGAAGAAGCGAGGAGGAATAGGGATATGTTTCGATCTAAGGAAGTTGAATGATGCTTTCCTACATGACCCTTTTCCTACCCCTTTTACTAATGAAGTCCTAGAGAATGTGGGAGGTCGGGAAGCATATTCATTCACAGATGGATTCTCAGGCTACCACCAAATCAAAATAGCTCCAAAAGACAGGTATAAGAATACCTTTTCCACTGAATGGGGATCCTATCAATACACAGTCATGCCTTTTCGACTGAAGAATGCACCAACAATATTTTCAAGAGTAGTCATAGCTACATTCAAAGAATTCATCCATTAGTTTTTAGAAGTGTACCTGGATGATTGGACGGTATACATCTTGTTGAAAGACCATGTAGAGGTGTTAAGGATAATGTTGGAAATATGCAGGCAATGCCAGATATCCCTAAACATTAAGAAATGCATATTTGGGACACCTTTTGTAATTTTATGGGGTCATATAGTATGCAAACAGGTTCTAATAGTGGATCCTGCAAATATTGGATTCATTGTTAAATTACCACCACCAAACTCAGTGCACCAGTTGAGAGAAACATTGGGACATACAGGATACTATAGGAAATTAATAAAAGGGTATGCACAGATCATTGTGTTGATGGGGAAAATACTTAAGAAATATATCATATTTCAGTGGAATGAGGTCTGTCAACGAGGTTTGGACACTCTAAAAGAAAAAAAGGTTACAACACCTATTCTAGTATTCCCAGACTGGGAAAAGACATTTCATGTGCATGTAGATGCATAATCCATAGCACTTGGAGCTATTTTGGCATAACCAGGAGAAGGGGAATTGGACCATCCTATAGAAGTTGCTATCAAAAAACTATCAGAACATAACTACAATACTACAGAAAGAGAAGGCCTAGATATGGTCTATGCACTTCAGAAGTTCATACATTACTTACTAGGAAAACACTTCAATATGTTTATAGATCATTCAACCCTCAAATACCTAGTCAGCAAGCCAGTGTTGGGGGGTAGTATATGTAGATGGCTACTGTTATTTCAGGAATTTGATTTCGAAGTGATAGTCAAACTAGGGAAGATGAATGTAGGATCAGATCACTTTTCAAGAGTAACCAATGGAGAAGAACCTACCAACTTGGAAGAAAACTTCCTTGATGCACAATCATTTTCATTTTTTTATAACCCTATATTTCATAGGATCAACTGGTGACTGGAGATTTTACTCTTGATGTAGTTTGGTTGGAAATAATATTTTATTTTTTGCAAATTATTTTCAAAAAGAAAAGAAAAAGAAAGAAAAGAAAAGAAAGAGAAAGAAAAAGAAAAGAAAAATAAATGAAAGAAAAGAAAGAAAAAGAAAAGAAAAAGAATAAAAGAGGGCATAAAATAAAATGGATAAAAGCCCCATGCAATAATAATGACTTGATCCATACAGTTTAATCATGGTCAGGTCTTTAAAATTTATGTTTATAGGCTTAGTGAATAAGACTTGGCTAAAATGTTTAATCTTAGCCAAGTAGATAGGTTAGTTAGTGAATAAATTTGACCAAATTGTTTAAACTTGGTCAAATATCCCTAGGGTAGAGGAATTTTTGGCCCAACAACCTAATCTGGGCTAAATATGTAGGTAGGTAGGATAGGGCCTAGGCTAGCAAGTTTTTCCTCCAATAAAACACACATGATGTTCGATGAAAGTTCATGATTTTGAGGTTTGAAGTGTGTTTCCTAACCCCATGGTGACAAAATGCAAGGGAAGCGGTGAAAAAACCCACAAAGGAGCATTATCCTAAGTTTTCGCTGCACATTTTGATTCGCGCCTGGAGATTAAGAAGTGCAGACAGATCTACTGTGGATCCATCGACACTGAGATCTATGGTTGACAGGAAATTACAGACCCCCCCCGGGCATTCTACCTTTAACGGTTGGGGGGGGGTCCGATATAGAGACTAAAGAGTGCACATAGAACAATGGTTGATCTAGCAGTGCTTAGATCTACAACCGACAAGNGAGTTTCCTAGTGGGCCCCATATTAACGTGGCACAAGCTCGTTACGTTGGACCCCCTCTGCTCTAAACCATTTACTTTCGATTTCCCCCTCCGCCATACTTCCATAGCGGCATTCCTATACCACCGCCACCTCATGATGTCACATCCCACTATCTCCTCTTATAAGTCCTGTCTCATTACTCTAACAACGTATTCCCCTCCATTCACCTGTCATAGGTCACATCCCTTTCATCTATATTCTAGTCATCGCCCTCCACATCATCCTGGCACACCCATCACACATCCTTTACCTACCACTTCATACCTCAAGTGACCCGTTGGCCATTTAATACAAGGTAACATATCTGTTAGTTTGCTGACCTGTCCCCCGTGCCCAAAGGATACCCGTCTGCCCAAATTCAACCCCATTCTTTCGCCTTTTTCACACTTCTCACACTCTCTGCACACCAGAAACTCATTTTACTCATCATTTTAGTCAGCGACCTCAGCCACAACCACTACCCGCTAATGTTTTTGTTTCAATTTGTAGGTACCCATTGAATTAATGGCACCAAAATATAAAAAATCAGAGGTCGAGGAAAATCCATTCCTCCTGCCTCTTGTCGATCTCGACCGAGTCCCGCTAGCTGACAAAGACTACCTGATCTCAGAGACCAGGAGTGAATTCAACTTTGTCGAGTTCCATTCATGGTTTAGGGACACTTTCCTGGATCAAAGTGATGAGATTGGGATCTGGGAGTCCAATCTCCCCCTGTATTTGTTTCCCCAAATACACCATTTTCCTGAGTTCACCCTCAAGTGCCAAGCGCATTACCTCCCCGATCAAAGAGCCATTGTTTCATCATCTAGAGAAACCATTTTCACTATCACACCCAAGGCCATTAACCAAATGATGAAAATATCCAGAGCTGAATCCCCCTCTCCTTTCACCATTGAAGTTCTAACTGAAATGTACCAGAATTTGTCTTTTCCCCAGAGAGCGCATATTTTTGAGATTTTTCTCCCACAGGATGCCCAATTCCCCAAGAAAAATCACCCTTACCATTCCTCCATGTTTTTCAGAAAAGGGAAACCAAATCATTTCATCATTATGTTGTTTGCTTGGTTATTTCTCAGACCAATTGGTGGATGAGCCCATCTTGGGTTTCCTATCTATTTTCTCTGCCGAAGAAAAATCCACCACCCAGTTCGACTACAACAGTTTCCTAGCAGAGAACATGCATGAGCAATTTTTCAAATTTCCCATAGAGGGCATGTTCTGGTATTCTTCAATACTAGCTTACATGTTTGTATTCTTTCAAGCAGATAAATTCTCATTCCTCATGCAGAAAATGGACCAAAATGTTAAACCACAACCTATCACGTCTTGGAATTCGCTACTTAGAAGAAACTCCACAGAGTTTAATTTCAAGCAATTTATTGAGCAGTCTTACCACCCAGTGGTGAGCATGCTCAGTAGTAGACAAGAGCCAAGGATAAATGAGGAGATCCAAAGAATTTTACACCTCTCAGACCTTGCCAAGACTGGAGACTGGTATTTGTATCGAAATCACATAGAAATTATAGTTTATGGATGTGAGTTGGCTCCTTATAAACTTCCCAGATATGTTCCTGTTAGGATATTTTCCTTGGAATACATCAGGAAAATGATAAACTCAGACGACATACATTTTGTAGCTTTGAAGAAGAAACAACAGTTGAGAATTAAAGGGCAGATAGGATCTTTTATCTACAACAGTCGAGCTGCTGGGGAAGAAGCAGACAAGATACTGAAGGAGATGAAGTTTGGCACCAGTTTCCTTTGGCACTATGATCCATGTGGGATTATTTTAGAGATGATATCGAAGAATAAAAGTTCCCCATATGCTCATGCTCTCAAACCAGAGATCGAGAAATTTGCGAACCAGACAGAGTGGGAAGTGAACACTCTGGAAGACACTGAACAACAATCTCCTTCAGCCATGATTTCAACAACCACTACACCATAGATAGCCAAAGACAAAAGACCCAGAAAATATATATCCCCTTTAGTCACTGAAGTCTCCGTTGAGCATTTCCAAGTATACAAGAAAAGGACAAAAACCAGTCATAGAACTGGCAGGTCCGGTGAAGAAGAGACCCAGTCCACTACAATTATGCAAGGATATCATTCCTCTCCTGTCTCAAGCAGCCAATAGATCAAATCTACTTCTTCATCCAAGAAGCAGACTAACACCTCATTGATCAATCAACCAACTCAAGGGGCTTCAAAGTTGAGTATTTTTTAGAAATAGGATATGATTAAGAAGAAAAATGAGAGGCTAGCTAGCAACACTTATACTCAATTCTGGAAACAAACATCAACAACACAACATAGGTTGCTCTCTTCTTTCAACACATAGAAGGGGAGAATGTACATGGACTTTCTACAGGCACAAGTACCTCATCCAAAGGAAATCACTGACTACAAAATGTCCACACTTGAATTTGATGCTAAGGCTGTACATCCAGCTGACCAAATGGATCTACATAGGCAGACTGGAGAGATGGTATTCTCAACATTGGCCAATGCCTCCACTACTACTGCCAAATTACAGGTTTCTCTGAACAATGTGCATACGCAATTGAAGCAGGAGAAAATATCTTCTTTTGCAAAGGATAATAGGATTAAGTCTCTAGAAGAATTGGTGCTCAAAATTGGGTATGACCCCTAAAATGTGAAAACAACTGAAGAAATGCTCAAGAAAAAGAATGTTGATATAGAATCTTTGAGGAAGCATCTAAAATTTCCAGCTACAGAAGACTCACAGGCCAAATAGATGGCTGAGACAATGGATGAGAGGGAGGAGATGTTAAAGTTGATCATGGAACAAAATGCACAAGTAAAAGAGATGGAAGTAGAGCTGGAAAGGTTGGTAAAGGAGAAGGAACATGCATCACCTATGGAAGTCATCCCATTGAGCGCAGTTCCCCTCACAGAAGTTAGCACAGTGACAACATCAGTCACCACCACTATAGAACTTCCTTCAGACACCATAGTGGCAACTTCAGGAACATCTGAAGCTTTAGAAACATCAATGGAGAAGATGATTTTGCAAGGAATAGAGATCAAAATATTGGAGCAGGAGATAGAGAATCTCTAGAAGCTAAAAGCTTCTTTTCAAGCTATTTATAATACAGAGAGACACACATCATAAAAACTGAAGAAGGAAATTCAATAGCTGTAGGAGCAGACAATCATGGGAAAACATTGGCAAAAGCCAAAGAGAATATTTGGATGGATATCTCAAAATCCATAAATGAAATCTGGCCCACGGTGCAAATCATGTTTGAACAACACGAGTTGGTGCTAAGGAACAAACATGCCATTGACAATATCAAGGGAGAATTGGGAGAGATGCCCATAGAAGCAAATAAAATCATCAGGTTTCTAAATTCAAAGACTAGGGAAGAACTGGAAGAACTGAAGATTGAAGATAGGACCAAAACCATCCTCGAGGTTAAAAGAGTGTTGACCAAAAGAGGACTAATGTTGCAGCTGGAGGAGAAAGCCTAGAATATGGATGTCAGAGTTCAGAGATTTTTCAGCAAGATCGATACCTTACAGAAGAAAGGTCTTACTGGTTTACTGGTTATAAATGACAAGCCGATGACTCTTTTCGACTACAAGAAGAAAATTGCCACGGTGGCCAAGGACAGTTCCAAGTTTTCCAGAATACAAGGTAGTATCACATGAAAGGTGTTTCTAGAGACTTTGCAGCTGGACCTCAGTATCCATCATGAAATAAAATATATTTTCATCACCAAGCCGACCTTTGCCAAATATACAGAAATGGATTAAATCTACTGAAGACTGCTCAAAGTCACCATTCCCAGTCAGGAAAGATGGGAGGAGCTTTGCACTTTGATCGAATAAAGGGATGAGGTGTTCCACCCAGTCAACACGCAGAGAAGTCAAAGTCACATGAATGACTCACCAACGACCTTCCCCCAAAATCGGTATGAAGAATCTGACAGATCATCAGTGATTCCTATAATTTTGTATCTTGTTATCTAGTTAGTTAGATTTAGAACTCACCATGTCTTGATCATTGATGATAGGGTCGTTTGTAATTTTTGTTATAAATACTTCAAACTTCGAAGTATTGAGGGTTGATCTTTACACCCAAGCAAGTTGTAAGCACTGTAATTTTTATCAGAGATCTACCAGTAATAAAAGGACATTTCACAGGATTCCTGCGTGTTAGCTGTTGGTGATGTTTTCTTCTCTCAGTTGAATGGTTTTTCCTATCTTCGTAATCATTTATGCTTTCTATATTTGATCGTTTAAAAGAAGTTGAAGTTTCAGAATTTATCTTTGTATACTCTGTTTCTGGCTTTTATAGATCTAAATGTTTATCCTCTGATGTTATGATTAAGAAATTATTAAATGCTTCTTGGTTATAATTGATTATCTCATCTTTTCTGCTATCCATCATTTAAATTCTAAAGGATCTAACAGTTGCATTATCCTGCCCTGTGAAAACACCTTATAAAATCTGTATTGATCTCAAACTTTATAATACAGACCCCATAGCCCAATGGATGCGTAAGTGATATTTCAACCATTTTTATAAAACAAACAATACAATATCATTTATTTAACTATCCTAACATCTGAAATCTAAAACAAAGTTAAATTTTACAGAGATATCCCTCTCTGAAACTGGAAGGGCTAGATCCCAGTTTCAAAGTGGTTGGATAAAGTTACCTCCAGTAAATTTCTTCTACCTAGCGACAACCTCTGGGAAATTATAGAGTGTTAACACATTCCAAATAGTTGATGAATAATTTGATGATATTTTTGAATACTTGAGTACAGGGGTTGTGTCGCAAGATTTTAACACCGTGCAGAAGAAAAAATTGGTTATCAAAGCTACAAACTATCAATTGATTGAAATACACTTATACAAAATGGGCGTAGACATTATTTTGAGAAGATGTGTATTAGAGCATGAAAGGCATAGAATTTTAGCAGAAGCCCATGAAGGAATAGATGGAGGACATTATGCAGGAAAAGATACCGCACAAAAGGTATTGTGCATAGGATTATGGTGGCCAAAAATTCATAGAGATGCGATGTATGTCAAAGGGTTGGTAAACCTAACAGAAGGGATGAGATGCCCCTAAGACCACAAGTAACCTTGTAAGTATTTGAAAAATTGGATATAGATTTTGTTGGACCAATTCATCCACCAACAAGAAGGTGAGGAGCTAGATACATCATTACTGCGACATAATACTTAACAAGATGGCTAGAAGAAACACCAATCAAACATTGTAGTGCAGAAACATCAACACACTTTTTGTGTGATAAAGTGATCACTATATTTGGATGTCCAAGGATTTTTATGAGTGACCAAGGTACTCACTTCATCAACAACACTATTAAGGATATGACTGAGGAGTTCGAATTCTATCATCAAAAGAGTACACCATACCACCCTCAAGAAAATGGAACAGTAGAAGCCTTCAACAAGCTCTAGAGAATGCCTTGAAAAAGATCTACAATGTTAACAGGGATGATTGGGATTTGAAAATACCAGCAGTACTATGGGCATACAAAACTACATGTAAACATTTGACAGGACAAACACCATTTAGGATGGTGTATGGACAGGAAGCAGTAGTATCATTAGAATTTCTAGTACCTAGTCTACGCTTCGCAACCATTACTAACATGATATAACATGGCGTAGTAGAAGAAAGGCTAAGTCAACTCATGGAAATGGAAGAGGATAGGATCCTAGCAATATTTCACCCAGAAGTACAAAAATCCAAAGGCAAATCTTGGAATGACAAACATATCAAAAAGAAAATTTTCAAGGAAGGAGACTTAATCTTTCTATATGACAACAAATTCTTTCAACATTCGGGTAAATTTAGAATGCATTGGATAGGGCCACATGAAGTCCAACATGTCACATATGGAGGATCTGTGTGACTACAAGATCTAGCAGGAATTGAACTAAAGGGAATGATCAATGGGAGTTGACTGAAGCTATACAGGGAAAATCGACCTCACCAAGTATAAACGGGGATAGCATAATAAGGAAAGTATGTATATAATGTACTATAGTAGATATTAACAGAAAAATGACAAAACCAAATAAAAAGAGAAAAAAAAAAAACAAACCACAGAAAATACAAAAACACAGAAAAAGTTGTGCGCAAGAATTATCGCGCCAGATATCATAATACAACATGCAGTAAAAAGAAAATTTGGCGTGAATGTATGAAAAAAGTGAAAAATGACCATGAAAATTTCTATAAAGGTAGTAAAAGGAATAGTTATTCAACACTTAGCGAATTTTGAGCTTAAAGAGAATAGAAGAATCCATTCCCTAATTTTGAAATCATCACTGTAGCCATCCAAGCTTACGACAGTTGCGCAGGATGGCTCCACTGAAGCTAGGATCGTAAGTCCATTTTATCAGGGTCACTCAAAAAGGTCATAGGTGCATAGAAAGGATACAAACTGATACCATATTCAAGATTGAGGATGTGACCATATCAGAGCCAGAGTCTAGTATCCCAACGCAGGTTAAGGAAGAGCTCTTAACCGAAAAACAAGGAGAAGTAGGGTAGAGATCAGGATCTAGGAATGGGGTTTCAAACACTAACCTAGAGGATATTCCCATACCAACTGAAACAGAGGAACCAAGATCATCCTAGTCACGAGAATAATTCCAGGTCGAGGACATAACAGATTGACCAGACTCACTGAGGGACAAGGAGGGTGCAGAATTCGTCGAGGCAGGCACATCCACAGTGGAGTAGAAGAGTAAGACCCCTAAAAGACTACATATTACCTTACATTTCATTCCAGACGGAGTCCCCACTATCGAGGACATGTTGGGGAAAGTGCCCAAGTTGCGCTACACGGACCATGACGTGCACGATGCAACGAAATTCCTGGAGTTGGCCGAGAAATGCTATTTGATCAACAAAGGGGAGGTTGGACCCCTAGGAATGCCAACATTAAAGCCTGTGTAGTGGATTACATGGCTATACAACTCTGGCGTCATGAATTTTCTTGATATTCCACACGTCGGGCAAGGAAAAAATGTCAGCCTATGCATCAAACAATTAGTGGCCCAGGTCCATGGGGGCATTCTGTGGATGGAAAGGCCCGTATAAATAGACATGGCACTAATTTCCAATATTAAAGGCTTACCCATAGTCAATGCGCAACCAGAGGAGTTTTTGAAAACCAAGGCGCGCGAGAAGGAAATGACATAGCAGGTGAAGGCACAGTTCGACATGACGCGGGACAGTAGAGGCCTCATCATAAAATAAATAAATGATGATGTGACAAGGTTTTCCAACAAACTAATATTGTGAAAGATACTAAGGAAGTGACACCAAGAGGAATCCCCTGCATGTATAATCGCAGTAGAAGCGTAGGGCACAAAAGGAATGATTTTCAGTTGGGCACAATATTTGTTGAACCAGTTCTTACTGGACTGTCGCGATGTGCGGGATAATGGAATTGAGTTCCATTACTCCTGGCTGATGATATTGGTCGCATTCACAGGGTGGTAGGAGCCCAAGTACAACGCCTTCATCACTAAGACGGGTAAGTGCTACGTAGCCAGGTATGAGTCCCTCTAGCATGCCAAGGACAACAAAGCACAATAGGAAAAAACCATAGTGTTTGCCATGCTGCTAGAGGAAATTCAACAATGTACTACCAACACATGGTGCATGCCGAAGAAGGTTGCGCAGGAAACCGATGGGATTGTGAAGTTCAATGCATATTGACACCATACATGGATCCAAGCAGCGAGGGATTCCTAGCGAGCATGGGTGAAGATGAAATACTGCGTAACCAAGGAGGAGGTGGAGTGGATCATCAAATATTGGCCTATGCAGTGGCAAAAACCAATAGCAAAACCCACCACCAGGACAGGTACGATGTATCCTTCCAAGCCTAAAGACACAACTGAGGCACACTCATCATCACGAACAGGGAGTCCAGGTGGAAATAATTGGACAACAACAACGTAGAAAGTGCCAAGTGGGAGTGCAATATTAAAAAAAACAAGGAGAACACCCACATCAACGCAAACAGGAAACCATTCATAGGATACAATGAAGAAGCCAACACAGGGTCAATAGGAAACTTCCCCATGCACAACCAGTGGGGCACAACCCTCACAATCAACAAAGGAGACTGCACAAGGAACATATGTGTGCGGTAAAAAGAAATACGACACAAAGGACCCAGACATCACCCTCGCTTGGGATGATGCAAATATTTTCGCGGAAAAATTCCAAGACAAGAGCGAGGAAACAATAAAAACAATAGAGGCAAAGAAAGAGTATATCATGGCCAAGTTGATAGAATTCCATGCGCACATACAATAATTATGGGACCATGCAGAATCTCAGGGCCCACAAAGATTCCACCAACATAGAGGTGAGCAGAGGATTCATGACAATGCTCTAGATAACATGCGACCAACTAACTTTGGAGAAAGAAGAGAAGAAATATCGTGTGGACAGGATCAAGCATGGAGTGACTATAGCCTATCACAAAATCCCAAATAGCATGCAAATAGCAGATCCCACTAGAGCGCAAAATATTGATTTCATTATGAAAAAAATTGATCAATACCAGAAGGAGATCGAAAAACTCAAGGAAGAACTCTTTCCTACGACTCCCCCGGAGGTGAAAGAACAAAGGAGGCAAAAATATGTAGGACAACTAGATGAAATGGAATGACAAGTCAGCGCAGCTATGGAATTGTTTGATAGGGAAATGTAGTTGTGGAGAGTATTGGAGGAATATTAATAGGTTTAGCAGTGGGACTAGGAAGAAGGAAATATATGCGCAGCTATCCAGGACCTCAAGCAGAGGTAGAGAACAATGAGCATCACCGAGCGTCTCAAGGGATTGCAAGACATGAAGAGGCTATAAGTATAAGCAAGAGAGACAGACACAGATGGAGATTCTTTATAAGTTAGCAGTGGATATTATAGTGCAGTTGGAAGAGGAAAAGAAGAACATGGTGCAAGAACAGGCAGAGTGCGCAAAAATGATCTAGGAGGATATCATAGCGCAAGCGTTAGAAGTGCTCATGGAAAAGGACCTGCAGGTCCAAACACGAGAAAGGGAACTTGAAGCAAAGTTCCACAATATAGTAGAGGTTTTCAAGGGTGTGCGCAAACCCTAGGTTGCTCAGGACGAGCCACAAGTCAGTGTTGGAGGCCTTTTGGTCGTAGGCCCATTTTGGGGAAAAAGATATTTTTGAAGAGAAAAGCATGAAGTGGGAGAAAGACAATTGGAAGGAAAAGCAACACGTGCGAGGAAATCATGCAAGGTGTGCATGCAAGCAAATATAACTATATTAGGGATAGGGTTTTGGTAATATATTGTAATGGCTAATAAGCCAAGAATATGTATAAGTAAGGACCTATGAGGTCTAGTTAGAGAGGGAGTTTGGAGGTTCTAACATGTAAGAGAGGATTGTCTTGTGAAAATATTGTCAGATTTGTAACCTTTTGTAAGTTGTTGAGGTAAATGAGAGTCGAGCAACTTGGTCCTGAGGGTTAGATCACAATTTGAGGAGCCTGGTGCGGTCTAGTCAGCCTCACAAGGATCAAGAAGCCTATTGATATTGTAAGATAAGATATTGTAATGCACATGGCGCGATATATTGTAGAAACATAATAAAATAGCTTGAGAGCCAAATCCTTGTGGACGTAGCCTAGGATGGGGTGAACCATGGTAGATCATGTGTTATGTGAACTGATTATTGTTTATTTATTTGTTTTCAATGGTAAACTCGTAGATATTTTTATTGATGAAGTAGTTAGATTTGTTGATTTACATGCATGGATAAAGAATGATAGGAGATTAAATATAGATGTATGATATAGTAAATGAATGAAGATCACAAATTACAATCCCAGATCCCCACAAATTCCCAGGATGAAAGCACCTAAGCATTGCATCCACCCATAGAACTATCTCAGGTGAGACTGTGCAGTACACTTTGTGTGTTTTGTTTCCTTCTGGTTTACCAGGAGGGCCACTAGTTTTAGAGGGCTTTGTTGGAAGCTTGTTTAGATATGAACCTGGGTCAACCTAAGAAGTAGAAGGAGGATAAGAGTACCAAAATACATGAAACTTTTGTACCCTCGGAGTCTAATGCATGATAATTTTTCCCAAAACAATCTCATAGTTTGAGCCTATAGAAGGATAATTTTTTGTAAGAGGATAATATCCTTGTATATATGTAAACCAACATTTAGTGTATAGATTTGATCCATAGGTGATTAGTTGATAGAGTTAAATGTTATTGTTGGTAATTAGTTGTGGGTTTTATGGAGTTAGTTAGGTATTTTTTGCATTTGGAAGTTTTACCTTCCAAGTATAAATGTAATCCTATGGGTATGAATGAGTGTGGCCAAGGCCAAGGAAGTGCCCAAGTTGTGTAAAATCGGGCCAGTAGAGAGAATGAAATATATTAGGATAGTATAGATTCCATGTATTTTGATTGACTTAATAGATATAGTGTTTTGAATCTCCAAAGAAGTGTGTATATGCCTAACTATGTTAAAGTATTAATGTGAATAAATTATTAATAATGCTATGAATGAGAGATTGGGGTCCTGTGTCAACGCCCTATAATTGATGAACTCGAACTAGATCTGTGAGTGAGACAATGAAGCTTAGTTATATTTAGGTTGTATGAGGAGAACTAGTCTTTTAAAGAGAAGGAGGTTGAATGAGGTTGGGATAATATCTAGTGAATTGGAGAAAAATTTAATTGTGGATGGGTGCATGTGACTTTTCATCATAGGTTTTGATTTTTCATCCCATATGTGACTAGATCGATTGGAGAGTTCTTGCCTATTTTGAATAGCTGAAGAGAGAATCACTTTGACACATTGTGAGTGAACAATAAAATCATGGGAGGATCATTATACTGGCATCCAATTGAATCTTTGGTCAATAATTTGAATGATTAGAGTGTGGCTTGTTATGTTTCATATCAAAGTAACCTTTTTATGCATTTAATTTATGAGGTTGTAGGCCTGGGGGTTTGAATCACTACTGAGATGAGAGAAATCTGATTTGAGATATCTATGCCACCACGAGTATACTGGATTGTATGATAAAAGGATAAGCAAACTTGGCATGTAGCCCAGATGGAGGACCTAGGTACCCATCTTGTGGATTGATGGATCATGACCTGTAGAAGGTGACATGGTATAACAACGTCCAATGGACTAAATCGATTTGACATTTCAATGAATATATCCTTATCAAATTAATGGTGGAAATTTGGTATCGTTAGAATTGATATATAGTGTTTGATATCTCTAAAGTGATAGGGAAATTGAGGATTTGATGTTATTTTAGAAGGTTATACCAGTAAATATTGGGTCACCCATTCAATCTAAAGATCATTGATTGATGCATGCTTTGAATCAATAATAGTCTCATAGTTATTACACTATTTTGTAATCATTTCCAAAATCCCAATTAGCAACAATTTCCCACAACAAAGTATTATAACATCGAATTAGTTGAATCGAGTGGAGACCTTTGATAGGTTTTGTTGGGCGCAAGCCCATTTTGGAGAAAAAACCATTTTTTGAGAGAAAATCACAAAGTGGAAGAAAAGAGAGATGGAAGGGAAAGAAACACGTACGATGGAAGCATGCGAAGAGTGCATGCAAGGGATACCTAACTACAATAGGGTTAGGGTTTTTGCAATATATTATAATGGTTGATAAGCCAAGAATATGTATAAGTAGTACCTAGGAGGTCTAGGAAGGGAGGGGAGATAGAGAGGAGAGAGAGAAAGGCTAGAGATGCGGCATGTTGTAAGCTAGTGAGCTAGAGAATAGTCAAGAAACTCGATCCCAAGGGTTATATCCTAGGTTGAGGAGCCTGGTGCAATCTAGTCAGCCTCACAGGGATCGGGAAGCCTGTTGAGATTGTAAGATATAAGACTTTAAATGTGTGTGGTGTGATATATTTGTTGAGACATAATAAAAGAGCTTGAGAGACAAATATTTGTGGACGTAACCCAAGAGGGGGTGAACCACAGTAAAACTTGTGTTATGTGATTGAATTGTATGCATATACATTGTTGTTAATGATTAAATGCTAGTTAAATGAATGAAAGAACTAGTTAGATCTGATATTCCACATGCATGATTAAGAGTGACTGATTAATTAAGATATTAGAATAAATAATTGAATATCACAAGATACAATTACAGATCCCCACTCATTCCCAGGCTGCAAGAGTCTGAGTATTGAATCCACCTATAGAACTATCTCGGGTGAGACTGCATAGTGCACCTTATGTACTGTGTTGCCTTCTCGTCAACCAGGGGGGGCAATAGTTTTATAGGAAACCTGGGTCAAATTATGACAGTAAGGTAATATCAGAGAAGATAAATTATTTTAAACCAATAAATGGTTTCATTGTTGATTGGAATAGGATGGGATTGAGTGAATAAGATCTATTGAAGAAGCGTAAAAAAAAAGAATATCATATCTGGATACAAAACATTAAAAGAATGAGAATATAAAAGGGGATGTTGAGACTATGGAATGCAACGGAGGCAGATATCAAGAGCTGGTTGAAAACAAAGGAGCTGGAGTTTGTGTATAAAGATAACATAAACCTGAAGTTCACACCATGCAAATATCTGGACAAGTACGTATTCAACAACTTGCATGAAGTATTTTTCTGTGGTTTCCCACATGTATTGCAGGAGTGGATATTGAGGTTGAAATAAAACCACCCTACAAATCAAATCAAACAGCTAGAGTGGAATCATGTGGAGATCGTACAGTTACAACAAGTTGACAATAAATTTACGCATGCCGTAGATTTCTGGTTAGACAACATTGTTGTAGGATTTATCATAGAATTTGCAGTATATACTACAAAGTCTTACAACACAACAGATAAAGAGTTCCTGAAGGGACCTCGAGATAGGTATATTAGATCATTGTATACTTCCATTAAGATATTACTATATAACAAGGGTGTAATGATAATGGCCTCAGAAAACTAAACTTCCCTGCATGCATGGGGGAAGGGGGGAAGAAATGACAAGAGATGGAGAAATGGAGGAAGAAATAGATAGAGGAAAGAAGGTGGAGGCCTTGGATCCAATTATGATGGAGGAATACCAGATCAAGAATATCATGGAAACAACTAGAATAACACACAGTGGAGTACCTTGCCAATATAATATGAAAAACAAGAAGAGAGCCATAGTCGTGAGGGAAGGCTTGGAAAGTGATGAAGAAGAGGTAGGGTATCTTCGGGATGTGGAGAAAATTGAGGAAATCCTATACGTGACATATGAAATGAAGAAAAGAGGTCCAAGAAAAGGAACAGAACGAAACACTCATATCCATATCAGTGTCAGCGTGGAACCCATAAACCCATGTGCGACTAATACACCAATAAGAACACCACCATTTAGACAATCAAATTTTGGAAGGAAGACAACAAGAAGTACATCTATTCAAGGAGAAACAACTGGAGGAGCCATTTTAAGGTGGTAGCCAAATATCTACATTGTGCAGAGGTAGTATTTCAACATTCAGGATGGTAGGACATGATCCCACCATTAAATTACCAAAATTCAAGGGAGAGGCATCGGAGGACCCTAAGAAACACTTATTCATTTGTGAAAAGATATGGGAAGCAAAACAGATCACATATGAAGACACTAAATTTGTGCAGTTAGCTATCACGCTAAGAGACCACACACTGGATTGGTACATGAGCTCAGCTAGTGTTGGAGCCGCCCTTATATAAATAGGTGAAATGTTATACTTAAGCCCCAAAAAGATGGATTTCAGAACTTCGTTTATTTCATGATTCTACCCATTAAAGCCGCCATCCCGACACGCAAAATTGCGAAAACTTTTTTTAGTTATAATCACCATTACTAAATGAATAAGCGGGGATTATCATCTTTCATTACCTTGTACTCTCGCTCTCGGGAGTTACACATTGAGCGTTTCTAAAACCTCTGACTTGTGAAGTCGCGAAGTTATGTTAATGTTACCTAGGTTAGTATCAAGAGTAAATCACTTTAAACCTTAGTTAATCATTATCGTGATTTCACAACTCGGCGATTGATTCCCCAAAGGGTATCACCTTTGTAACTTTGATCCACGAAGTTGCGATATTCATTAATTAAGCATGGATTAATTAAAGGCTTAAGTTGAATCACATAAAGTCAACTAAATCGCACCATCGTGATTTCGAGTTTTTAGGGTCAAACGGCTAGGAGCGGAATCACCCGATACGGTGAACACCGAAAAAGGGATTAGCGAATAAAGCAAACTTAATTAAAAGAACTAAACCAAATTAACTAACGCCTTAAACAACCTTTAGCACACATAGTTTACAGATGAATTCTTGAATGTTTCTTTGTTTTTCCATGTAACGAATCGTCAAGCATTTATGACATTTATTTGAATTTCAGTGAGGTGATGGATAGCAAGATCTTGTTTTACTTATAAATATTTCTATTAAATGATTTTACTATTTTGTCGGAAAGGACTCGCACAGGCTTAAATGATCAAGACAGAGGGTTTCCTTTCATTATTTCAGTTTTCATTTCTATTGCGCGCAGAGCCATTTCACCAGGATAACTTTTGTCTGTGTTTTCAATCTTTCTGACAGGGGATCTAGTTGCAAGTTTCTCTATCATGGCCCCAAGGAAAGCTCCCAAGGAAGATGCCGAGATTTTAAGTCAGGGTTCAGACGTTGTTTCTGATACCTCACCCCAAAGTATTAATTCTGTCAAAACATGGACATACGTTTCCAACATTCTGCAATCCGAGTCAATAAACTGTTCGTATGATTTCAGCGATAACGAGAAGAATGACTTGTCAACCAAATTCAAAATCATCACTCAAGTAGAGATGCACAAAATAGCGGCAAGGACATAGCTTATTCCCTATTATGATATGGTTAGGTGGGCATTGGACCATGTGGACATCCTGACTAAGACGATTATCAATGAACAGGGGGTGACAATTGGGACTTTTAGACCGGAGCATTTATAGGGAATGTATAAATTGTCACCCACACCAAACCTTACTCACAATGCCAAATTCCTAGAGGGTTTCAAGAAGAAGGAATGCGAGCAGTATGGAAAAATTTTATCCGATTTGATCAAAGATTGGGTTTCGCACCTCGCAAAATTCAGGGCTGACACTCATGGAATCTATTCAATCTCCTCCTTAGAGCTGCAATTCAAGTATATAGCGATGATGACCTATAGGCTGTATGGGAAGGAGGACACTACTCACTTTTTCCTCCCATGGGTACCTCTTATTCATATAGTTGTTGAGGGTTTCTCCTTTGACTGGGCCAAATTGTTGTCTGACAGCCTGACCAATCGAATCACCAAATATCGAGCGCAGAGGGCGAGTAGGAAAGCGGCTTCATTCTTTATGTCTTCTTACATCATGGATGCTATTTTCTTCATGACACCTTTCCCACTAATGAACTAGAGTTGGGATCCATCTAATACAGAGCCTATTCATTTCTACCACTCAAAACTTTGGGAGGATAAAGCCAAAGAATTCATCTACGAGATCTTCAACTGGGCAATGGTAACAATTCATGTCTCCATTTTCGGCCATCTTCCTCCCAGGATTTCGGATAACATCACGGCCAACCTGAGTAGCATGGCATATTGGTATATAGAAGCAGAATTTTCATACATCAGGGTCTTTGGCACCTCTGTTCCCCCATATTCTCTACCGCTATTCTTTCCAGATAAGCTATTGTGTCACGAGATCTCCAGACAGACTGTGCTCGGTGGGATAAACAAAGAACTCAAAGGAGTATCAAAAAAGGTATGGCCGCCCTTTCCCATTCACATTGGTGCATATTCCTTATTAGACTTCGGCCATGCTAGAGCCGAGGCTACGGCCTTAGAAGAAATGAAATTGGTGGACATTGAGTTTAAGAAGCACGACCCAAATAAGGTTGTGATAAATCACCTGGCGAGTTGTGGCCTGAAGAAGTATGAACAAGAGGATTCACCTCATGATGAAATATTCTGGGGCACGAGGTCCTACTCTGAATTCCTAAGTCGGATTCAAGCCCTTTCGCCCAGAGATATGGTCGATTTCCTTAGATTCTAGGAGCACCGACAGAGTTGTCTCCCCTAGGTTTTACAGGGAGAAACCCCAAAGCTTCTGATTACATAGAAAATGGAAGCCAAAATCTCAAAGGATTCAAGTCCTGACAAGGAGGAAAACCAAGAGAAATTAGGGGAGGCTGGGACCTCATAACGAGGAGCCGAAATCCCCTATCAACAGGAAGGAAACCCATAAAAGGGTATGACAAGAAAGTAGGTCCAAAGTCAAGCAGAGATACCCTCACAAGGGTTGGGCAACCCACTATCACTCATATCAAGCAAGCCATCCATGGATTCTATCCCGACACAATCATTCAAGGAAATCGACAGTCCCATTGCTTCTATAACACCCTTACAGTTCACAAAGGGGAACCCCAATGCAGGATGGATTTTCAGTGAAGAGTTAACGCCCATTTTTGTAGAAGAGTTACCTCCTAATGAATTTTTCTTTGATAAAAAAAGGAATGTCGTAGTGAAGCAAGAATCGTATCAAAAAGCAGGCACAGTGGCTAAAAGGTTTAAAATCCTGACAGAAGGAAAGGTTGTAGAAGAGGATGAATTCATCGACGAGATAGCAGGAACACTGGGGGCTTATGCTACAGCCAACCAATACTCATTTGGAACTTTGAAGGCCCAGTTGAAATGAAAGAACCTCTTGATTGGTAAGTTGGAAGCTAAGGTGGCTATGACAGAAGAAAATGCCAGGGATGAGGTGAGCAAAAGCCTCGAGTAAGCTAGAATAGTCGATCTATATGAGATCAAGAAACTTAGATCTGATCTTGAGTAGGTGCGCCAGTCGGTGCAAATAATCCAAACATAGGTAAGCCAATAGGAGCAACAAATAATATAGTTACAATCGAAATTGGATGTTTCCGAAAACCAGATCTTAGATATAAAGATATTCCAATCCCGAGCCACCGAAATCCAATAGAAGGTATTAGCAGCTCAACAGGACTCGCTTGCTAAAGTGGGAACCATTCAGAATCACTTTCAGATGATAGATCAAGTTATAGAAGATATCTCCTTGAGAGAAAGAGAAGCTGGGGAAGATCGGGTTGCTTTACAGGATGTTGTTATAGCCATGACAAAAGTAGAGATGGCTAGTAGCTCCAAATTATCCATCGCAGAACAAACTAGAGGGAATATCTTACAGTTTGTTTGGGAGAAGAATATATCAGAGAGCAGGGGGAGAGCTAAGGAGGTGAGGAATTCTTGCGAAGAAACATTCACCTTGATAAATAACATTTTATTAGGCCTTGATAGGGAAGGAAGTGTCAGGATGCTGGGCAAAATCAATATAGCTAAACACTTGCTAGATATCAAAGAAAATTTGGAAAAGGAGCAAGCTGAAATATCCCACTTAAGCCAGGTTGATATAGTCCAAGTGGACAAATGACTAGTACAACCAAGTTTACAATTATGGTCTATCATCACGGAAGACCGACAAGTGGGAAAAATATTTCCATAGTTGGCAAAGAGTTGTTACACCTTTGAGGCCAACAACCAAGCAGAGCCTTCTAGGTTGATAGCCCAATTGGTTGAAAGGTGCGTCAATTGCATTGAGCAGGTGAAAGGGTAGGCTTCTGGTGTTAAATAATGACAGATGTCACTCCATTCTATTTCTGGAGCCAAAGGAGTAGAGAAAGGAAGGTGCTTTGCCCTTATGAAGGAAGACAAAAGACGAGGAAATGAAACGTTTCAATCCTTCATTTGTAACTAACAAGTTTCTAGAACGTTTGGAATTCAAAATGTTTACAAGTTTGTTTAAATATACATTTTGGAAAAGCACCAAAGGGATTTTTCTTTTGGATATTGCAATAGAGAAAATTCTCCTTTGCCAGGATTAATACAAATAAAATTGAAGACTCCATATTCCATCAAGATTGAGTTATGTGTTTTCCTCTGTTATTTCATACTTCATGTTATTTTTTATATATACATTTTTGATGAATGTTTTAACTGCAATTTAGTACAACTTCTACTGTGGCAATCAGGTTTAATTTATCTAGTTATTTACATCTTTTCCTCTGTATCGGCTATTAGCAAGTACAAGACCTATGGATTACTTAGATCTCTACATTTTATGCTTTATCAAGGTGTCTCTTTTATTTTCTTCTTCTGTTATAGCGTGGGATTCCTCTAGAATTGATGCCCCACATTGTTGACAGCTCTGTGTTTTCTTTCGTTTCATGCTCGGTTTCATATTTTAACTCAGTTACAGAAAATGACCTTCGTTTTTGTTAAACTTTAATTGTTTTCACTGAATTTTCCTTATATAATCAAAAATCGAAATAGCACTTTAAAACATCAACCCCTTTAAAATCCATTTACTCCATGACCATACCCATTGTAAGACAGCCCAACATTGAACCTGGCTTATCGAATCAATCCAACATCACTTTGAATCTTTTCGATACTACACTTAAGACTGCGATCACCCAAGCCGAGCTCGAACGTTCATGGGCAGCCATCGAATGGGATATCAACATTCAAGAATATTTGGAAGCGAGACAAAGACAACTAAGAAATCAGCCACAGCTTCCTCCCTAAGGTTTTTCTTTCCCTTCTTATCACCCACTCACTTTGGATGCATAGACTCTATACTTTATAGCCTTGAGTACAGACTCTGGAACAACATCTTTTTGGCGCCGTTGTCGGGGACAGAGAATCATAGTCACTTTCCCCTAAGAGAACTACATTTCCAAGTTTCATTTTTTGATAGTGAATAAAGAGAGAACACCTTTTTAAGTCTAAACCTTTATCGTTCACTTGGCGACTCCACTTTTAAGTAAGCTGGCATCCTTTCGAAGGAACACCAAACAAAACCCAGATGATAAACAGACTGTGCCAGTTTCCGACCCTGAAAAAATACTAAAACCAAGGGGTCTTTTCAAACAAAATGTTGTTGTTTACCAACCCAAGTATACTCAGTCTAAATATAAGACCTTTCTTGAACCTTCGTCCTCATGAGAAACTTCTCTCAGAAAAACATCGGACAGTACTGTCGACGCCGAGACCCTAAAGTTAGAGCAAATCCTACCCGAGATTAAGACTGAAACCTCTCTGACTACCTCTTGCGTTAGTAGGGGTGACATTCCTGTCGTAAAGATCATCCCTATCGATATCCCATCGACTCTCAATATAAACATATCTATCACTCAAGGCCTCGAAGAAGTTTCCACACCGACGGATTCAACACTGGTGGGCTCTCCCATTTATATATCCTGCAAGTTAGAGGAACCGAGTCCTCGTTTAAACTCTTCCCCTTTTCCAACTTTCACCTGCCCTGGTAAAACGTTCCCTGATTTGTTCCCCTTCCACCCTGGGGAAGCTAGAGAGTCACTATACATCTTCGCCAACCCTCTTTATAACGCACCAATTTCCTCTCCTAGGTCATCCATGGTCGCCGCCAGAGGAGGAGCAGGGGGAGCAGGAGGTCAAGGCCAACAACCGCCCCCCAGGGTTTTCACCAAAGTAGCCGCTAGATACGCTCCCTTGGTCCTTCCAGTACCCCTCCATGATTTACCCGAAAACTATATGAAAAACTTACCCAAGTTCATAGGAGAAGGGGATCTAACCGCAGCTAAGCATACAACTTCTTTGATCAATTCACTGATATTATAGGTCTTGAACATGAGGACGTGTATTCTCGTTTGTTTTTCCAAACCTTCGAGGGATAGGTGAGAACTTGGTTTCGGATCCTACCCCCAGGTTCAATATTATCCTACGATGCACTAGAAGACCTTTTTCTCAAACAATGAGGTGAAAGAAAGGATCATTTATACTATTTGACCGAGTTCAGGTCTTTAAAGAAAAAGGGATCTGAAACTGTTATGGAATTTATCCAAATATTTAACAAGTTGTACAATAAGATCCCTGTTGAAGTTAAATCGTCCCAACCCGCAGCCAAAGTAACTTTTGCAGGAGCTTTTGAACCCAATTTCTCTCTACTATTAAGAGAAAGGAGAGGGGTTGACTTAACCCGAATGCAATATGATGCTGTGGAAATTGAGTCAAACATGATGGCTTCGGGTAAATTAAAAATGAAAATCAAAATGGGAAACAAGGAAACCAAATGTTTTAGAGAACAAGTGGGTCCCTTTGGATCTGGGAGGTCCTCAGATGACAAAATGGATGACATGGCTAGGATAATAAAATATCTATCAAACAAAATATCAAGAATGGAGCTAGACCAATCCAAAGCTGATCAATTCATTAAGAGATAATTCAGGAGAAACCCCAATCCTCAGATTCAACAAAGACAGATTAAAAATGAAGATAAAAAAATTCAAACACCTCTAAAAAATGAAAATTTTATTGGAGGAAATGATATGAAAGATTTTGAGGATTTGGAAGAAGACGTAAACAATTTAGGTGACGACTGTATACAACCACATTTGACGAAAGAAGATTATGAGAAGTCTCTAAACACTGAACAATCATCAGGTGCAAATAATAACCTAAACAACGCTAATGATCTCACTTATCAAGGAATGGATGACACCATAATGGCTGAGCTCCAGCATAAATACAATATGAGGCCTAAAACCAAACTTGTGTCGAATGCTCAACCCAAGAAAATTTTTCCTAGGGGAGAAACATACGAGCCTGTCCAGAAAGAGACCGAGATGCAAAATAAAAAAGGGGTGGACTTACAGAATACCAACGTAAAAGAGGCTGAAACCCAAGCGAGAAGAACTAATACAGTTGAAACGCAGACACCTGAAATGCCTAGAACCACTGAAAATAAGACAGTGCAAACAAATAAAATGGATAGGAAAGAGTCTGAAGTTTCAGCAAAGGAAACGGATAAAATTGCGGGAAGTTTCTACCTAGAAAATGAGATAAATAAGATCAAGATACCAATACCTTTGGTCGAGTTGGTGAAGAATCCTATGTACTGAAAGCAAATAACCAAGATGATAAATTTTTCAGATTTAGAGAGTCAGTCTGACGTGATAAATCTGGAAGATGATAAGCCTAATATCACTTTTGGTCCACATTTTGAATGTGTCAGAGATATCGTCACCCCCTTCTATATTACCCTGAAAGTGCACGATCGGTTGTTGCATAATTGCATGCTTGACTCTGGGGCCTCTCATAACGTAATGCCCAAATCTATTATGGATAGACTAGGCCTTGAAATCACCAAACCCTATGGAGATCTTTACTCGTTCGATTCAAGGAGAGTTAAGTGCATGGGCATGATCAAAGATTTAGCAGTCACCCTCGCCCAGATTCTCATGAAAAATGTCCTAATGGATGTAGTTTTCGTTTATATATCCCCGAAGTATGGTTTTCTATTATCTAGATCTTGGGGACCCAAGCTCGGGGGATCCCTTTAGCTGGATATGACCTACGCCATGATCCATGTTTTTGGCGGGCAGTTCCCTCGGTTATACAGGGAAACACGATTGGCATATATGGTAAGTGATCCTCAGAATCCTAACAATTACCCTGTTTATGTCGTCGATCAAGACCTGGAAAATTTTATTTTGTCTTTTGACTATAGTGAAAATAATTGTACGGAAGAAAGTTATATTGATGAAATCAAAACTGAAAAGACAGATAAAAATGTGTATAGCACTGGAACTTGGAAAATGTTTTTTGATGGTGCTTCGTCATGTGAAGGAGAAGGTGTGGGAGTTCTTTTCATAGCACTCGAAAATGAATTCGTTGTCCCCTTCTCTTATAGGCTACAATGGGACATAGACTACACAAACAACGTATGCGAATATGAAGCTCTAGTCTTGGGACTTGAAGCTACCAAGAAGATAAACATAAAGAACTTAGAGGTCTATGGAGATGCATAACTGATTGTGAAGCAGGTAAATCAGCAATACCAGGCCAAGCACCCGAGACTAAGGTCCTATAGAAATTGCACCTGGGATCTAATGGAAAATTTATTTTCATCAGTAAAGGTTCACTTCATCCCATGAGCCGAAAACCAGCAAGTCGATTCACTAGCCAAAGAAGCGTTGACTTTTTCACCCCCTACCGCTTTCAAATTAAAATACCACATAGAGGTAAGGCACAAACCATCCATACCAAACAAGATACAGCACTGGCAGGTATTCAAAGATGATGAATAGATTAGAAAGTTCCTTGAAATGGTGGATGATTTCTCCGAAACTCACATTGACCAGGAAAACCAAAATGACCATACCTGGATTATGCAGGAAGGGGAGGAGCCTTAGGAGTTCCGAGAAAAAATCGCAAATCATCTCATGCTAGTGTTAAAAATTAATCAGACCCCTAAGGGCTTGATACCTCTGGAAAGGTTGTTTGATAAAAACGACATGCCTCTGAGGTCTACCTTGCAGCCCAACTGGAGGAGGTCGAAGACTGTGATGTGGGCACTGCCAAAGAACCTAGGATAGTCAAACTATTAAAGTACCTTCCTCCTGAGATAAAAAGAAAGTATACAGACTTACTTGGATGGTAAAAGGATGTCTTTTCATGGTCTTACGATGAGCTCAGAACCTATGAAACCTCTATGATCGAGCACAAGATACCTTTGAAGCCTGGAGTTAAACCCTTTAGACATAAGCCCAGACAAATCAACCCCATTTTACTGCCCGTAGTCGAAAAGGAACTAAAAAAGATTTTAGATGCAAAAATAATTGTACCTCTCAGGTACTCTGAATGGGTGGCAAACCTAGTCCCAGTTAGGAAGAAGAGTGGGGAGATCAGAATGTGTGTAGACTTTAGAAATCTAAATAAGTCCTCTCTCAAAGAAAATTATCCTCTACCCAAAATGGATCACGTTTTGGAAAAAGTAGTTGGGGCAAATAGGATGTCGATGATCAATGGGTTTTCCAGTTACAATCAAATTGCTGTCAACGAGCATGATAAATAAAAAATAGCTTTCACCACCCCTTGGGGCACATTTATGTATGAAAAAATGCCTTTCAGTTTGATGAATGAAGGTGCTACCTTCCAGCGCGCTATGGATATCTCTTTCGTCGATGAAAGAGATAAATTCGTGGTTATCTACCTTGATGATCTAACTGTCTTTTCTAAATCTGACGAAGACCATATGATACATATGAAACAAACGTTTGAGAAATGCTGAAAATTTGGTTTGTGCTTAAACCCCAATAAGTCTCACTTTGCGATGCAAGAAGGTAAACTCTTGGGCCACATTGTGTCTCGAGATGGAATTAAAATCGACCCTAAAAGGTTAGAAGCTATAGACACCATAAATATTCCTAGGAATGTAAAAGAAATTCAGTCATTTTTAGGAAAAATAATTTTTTTGAGAAGATTTATCCCAAACTTTGCTGAAATCGTGAAATTGATCACAGATATGCTAAAGAAGAACAATGAAGTGAAATGGACGACCGAAGCTAAAGCGTCATTTTCACACATCAAGAAATTTATCAGTGAAGCGCCTGTGCTGGCAAGCCTCGATTATCTAAAGGATTTCTTCATTTTCTCATTCGCCTCCGAACAAACAGTGGTGACAATACTCCTCCAAAAGAATGAAGAAGGTTTCGAGCAACCAATAGCATTTTTTAGTAAAAGTATTAGAGACGCTGAATTGAGATATGATATAATGGAAAAGAAAGCATATGCTATGGTGAAGGCGTTGAAGGATTTTAGAACCTACATGCTACACTCCAATGTAATTGCATACGTGCCCACCAGTTCTGTAAAGGATATATTGGTTCATCCTGATAGTGACGGGAAGAGGGGTCGGTGGCTTGCTAAAATTAAAGAATTCGATTTAGAGGTGAAACTGATGAAGCTAGTAAAGGGACAAGGTTTGGCTAAGCTCTTAGCTGAATCAAATTTCAGAGCACTCGGAATGAATAACCTATAGGGATACGAAGGATGTGGGGACATAAACGAGCCCGATGACCAAATAGTTGTAACTAGAATCGAAGAGAAGTTTTCCTTATCGGATTGGTATAAAGACATAGTGTCTTACCTACTGACCCTGAAATTCCCTAGCGATCTATCTCCAGCTAAAGCCAGAACACTGAATCTGCATGCGGTGAAGTACTGTATATCTAAAAGCCAATTGTACTGGAAGGACCCATTAGGCTTCCTACTAGTTTGTTTGGTAGAATCATAAACAAAGGGGGTCATAAACGAAATTCACGAAGGAGTATGCGGAGAGCATCATGCCTGGAGGGAAACAGTTTATAAAATCCTGAGGGTAGGATATTATTGGCCTAAACTATTCTCAGATGTCAACGCCAAATTCAGAGCCTGTAACCCTTGCTAGTTGTTCGCGGGTAAACAGAAGCTTCCAGCACTAACTCTGGTCCCTTTCAAAACCGAAGCCCCTTTTCAACAATGGGGGTTAGATTTTATAGGCGAAATCAACCCGCATTCCAGCGCTCAACAAAAATGGATCCTCACTGCTACAGATTACTTCACCAAATGGGTGGAGGCTATTCTGACTAGAAAGGCGACCGATTAAGTGGTAATAGATTTCCTAGAAAAGAGCATACTGTCCAGATTCGGCTATCCCTGAAAGATAGTAATGGATAATTCCCAGACATTCAAGTCTATGGAAATGGTTAGCTTTTGCCAAAAATATAACATCATATTGGGCCACTCCATGGCATATTACCCTCAAGGAAACGAGTTAGTCAAATCATCAAATAAAATTTTAATTACCATAATTAAGAAGGTGTTGAGCGAAAACAAAAGATCTTGGCATGTACATTTGAAGTGCGCTTCATGGGAAAATTGGATAAGTACAAAGAAATCCATCGATACTTCTCCTTTCCAAATGGTATATGGGACTGATGTGGTACTACCTATAAATCTAGCGTTCCCTGTGATTAATCTCTAGCAAGATGAGAAAGAAGAGCCAAACCATGTCACAAGAAGAATAAATTAGTTGATTGAGGTCCAACAGCACAGGACCGAGGTGGATGAAAGGATGCAAAAATACTAGGACAACATGAAAGCACTGTTCGATCATAAGGCCAAAAACAGAGAGTTCCTCCCCAACGATTTGGTTTTGAAATGGGATGCTAGGAGGGAGGACTCGACAAAACATGGTAAATTTGATCATATCTGGTATGGACCGTTCAAAGTCTCATCTTCTGAAGGGACGAATTCATTTTTTTTAGATAATTTGGATGGTAAAATCCTCAACGCCCCGGTCAACGAGCGTTATTTAAAGAAATATATGCAATAAATGAATTCTGAATCTCCATTGTATATACTGGTTTGTGTTTTCTATTTTTTATAGATTTTCGATAAGTTCACTTTCATCGCAAATAAAACAGGTTAGTGATTTCCTAGAAGTAGAGATATGAAATTTCCAACACATCGAATCCCATAAATCTTGAAGGCCTGGTACTCTTCATGTTGTTCCTTACAGGATTCTGGATTACAGCCCAAGCAGCAAAAGGAGAAAACAGACGGTCATGTATCAGGAATTTGACTCACCCAGAATAGGTGACAATTTTTTTTTTTAGAAGAGAACGAAATGGTAAGGTAAAGATATGAATTTCTGAAGTATCTGGGTTTCAAACGAATATCACTTAAACATAGCATGGTCTCATGAGTATGATATATTCACCTGACATGTCTTTAAAAGAACAACTTTTTACTGTGGATTCTAAAAGGGATCGCCCAATTAAAAAAAAAAGGGGGGGGGGTTTCCAAGAGTCAAGATTGCGTGTTAACGTCTGGGTTTTTTGAAGTCCAAAGCCCTCTCTTTTTTCCTTTTCCATCCCTGACCTTCTCTCCTTAAGCTCTGAAACCTTCCCATACCCTCCACAAATGAATCTTAGAAAATAAGTTGGCCTTCGCGACTCCTCAGTCTCCTGTTGAACGAAGTTATGCGTAGGTTGATCCTAACTCAGGTCTTTTAACAAGTTTCAAATTGTTAAGACTTGCTCAAAGGAAGACCCCTGGAAATAAATTTTCCCATAAATTTCTATAGACTAGGACATTTTGAAGGTCAAGAGAAAGTTGGTCCAGAGTGCTCAAAGTAAGGTGACAGGCCACTGTAGCGAATATTACATAGATATCACCCCCTGGTATACTTTATACCAAATTGATTGCCCCCACTTCATATTACAAAAGTAAAATATAAGACAGATGGTGAAAGGAAATTCATAATTGATTGCCCCCATCTATTCCAAAGAGATGATGAAAGTAAATTCATAAAATGATTGCCCTCATCTCAGCATTTAAATGAAAAATCACAGTTTGGAGTGGTGAAAGGAAATTCAATAAAGGGAACTAGATAAATTCACCGGGGTACTGAACATGATCGCTGGTAGTGAAGAAATATCTAAGATATATATAAGGTTGTCATACATAATTACACTCTGGTAATTAGCCTTTTCGAAACTAGATCTACAACCCAAGTTCATGCAGGTCTCCCTGATTAAAAGCATGGAATTTGCTTCGTTTTGATGCAAGCTAAAACCTACAGTACCTGTTGAATTTCCTAAGATCAATTGGACTATCTTAAGAAGACCCAATTTCAGTCTCAAGAAAGGGAAAGTTACCGAATGGACTACAGTTGAGTTTAGAAAGCGTGTCGAGTTTTGAAATTTTTCTGGAAATAAAGTTGAAACCTCAAAGTTCCCTCTATATCCTCCTTCCAAACAAGTTTCACAGAAGCAAAATAATGACTCCATTTACCCAATACAAGCACTTGGTTTGTTGTCCTTCTCATCCCGCAAGGAGACAAGATCCCTAGTTGGAGCCTATGTTGGAGCTGCCCTTCTCTAAATAGGTGAAATGTTATACTCAAGCCCCAAAAAGATGGATTTTGGGACTTTGTTTATTTCATGATTCTACCCATTAAAGTCGCCATCCCGACACGCAAAATGGTGAATTTTTTTTTAGTTCTAATCACCATTATTAAATGACTAAGTGGGGATTATCATCTTTCATTACCTCGTAATCTCTCTCTCGGGAGTTACACATTGACCATTTCTAAAACCTTTGACTTGTGAAGTCGCAAAGTTGTGTTAAAGTTACCCAGGTTAGTATCAAGAGTAAATCACTTTAAACCTTATTTAATCACTATCGTGATTTCGCGACTCGACGATTGCTTCCCCAAAGGGTAGAACCTTTGTAAATCCGATCCACGAAGTCGTGATATTAATTAATTAAGCATGGATTAATTAAAGGCTTAAGAAAATCACATAAAATCAACTAAATCACACCATCGTGATTTCAGGTTTTTAGGGTCCAACGGCTAGGAGCGGAATCACCCGATACGATGAATGTCGAAAAAGGGATTAGTGAATAAAGTGAACTTAATTAAAATAAATAAACCAGATTAACTAACGTATTAAACAACCTTTAGCACACACAATTTACGGATGAAGTCTTGAATGTTTCTGCATTTTTCCATGTCACGAATCATCAAGCATTTATGACATTTATTTGAATTTCAGTGAGCTGATGGATAGCAAGATCTTGTTTTACTTCTAAATATTTCTATTAAACGATTTGACCATTCTGTCGGCAAGGACTCACACAGGCTTAAATGATCAATACAGAGGGTTTCCTTTCATTATTTTAGTTTTCATTTCTATTGCACGTAGAGCCATTTCACCAGGATAACTTATGTCTTTGTTTTCAATATTTCTGACAGGGGATCTAGTTGCAAGTTTCTCTATCATGGCCCCACGGAAAGTGCCCAAGATAGCTTCTGAGAGTTTAGGTTAGGGTTCAGACATTTTTTCTGATACCTCACCCCAAAGTATTAATTATGTCAAAAAATGGACGTACGTTTCCAACATTCTGCAATCCGAGTCAATAAATTGTTCGGATGATTCCAGCGATAACGAGAAGGATGACTTGTCAACCAAATAAAAAATCATTTCTCAAGTAGAGATGCACAAAATAGCAGCAAGGCCACAACTTCTTCCCTATTATGATATGGTCAGGTGGGCTCTAGACCATGTGGACATCATGACTAGGACGATTATCAGCGAACAAGGGGTGACAATTGGGACTTTTAGACCAGAGCATTTATAGGCAATGTATAAATTGTCACCCACACTGAACCTTACTCACAATGCTGAATTCCTAGAGGGTTTCAATAAGAATGAATGCGAGCAGTATGGAAAAAATTTATCCGATCTAATCAAATATTAGGTTTCGCACCCGCGAAATTCAGTGTTGACAGTCATAGAATCTATTCAATCTCCTCCTTAGAGCCACAATTCAAGTATATAGCGATGATGGCCTGTAGACCATATGGGAAGGAGGACACTACTCACTTTTTCCTCCCATGGGTACTACTTATTCATACAATTGCTGAGGGTTTCTCCTTCGACTGGGCCAAATTGTTGTCTAACAGTCTGACCAGTCGAATCACCGAATATAGAGCACAGAGGACGAGTAGGAAAGTGGCTTCGTTCTTTATGTATGCTTACATCATGGATGTTTTTTTCTTCATGACACCTTTCCCACTAATGGACTGGAGCTAGGATCCATCTAATACGGAGCCTATTCATCTCTACCACTCGAAACTTTGGGAGGATAAAGCCAAAGAATTCATCTACGAGATCTTCAACTGGGTAATGGTACCAATGAATGTCTCCATTTTCGTCCATCCACCTCCCAAGATTTCGGATAACATCACGGTCAACATGAGTAGCATGGTAGATTGGTATATAGAAGCATAATTTTCATACATCAGGGTCTTTGGCACCTTTTTTCCCCCATATGCTCTGCCACTATTCTTGCCAGATAAGCTATTGTGTCGCGAGATCGTCAGACAGACTGTGCTCGGTGGGATAAGCAAAGAGCTCAAAGGAGTATCGAAAAAGGTATGGCTGCCCTTTCCCATTCACATTGGTGCATATTCATTATTAGACTTCGGTCATGCCAGAGCCAAGGCTATGACCTTAGAAGAAATGAAATTGGTGGACATTGAGTTTAAGAAGCATGACCCAAATAAGGTTGTGAGCAATCACCTAGCGAGTTGTGGACTGGAGAAGTTTGAACACGAGGATTCACCTCATGATGAAATCTTCCAGGGCATGAGGTCCTACTTTGAATTCCTAAGTCGGATTCAAGCCTTGCTGTCCAGAGATATGGTCGATTTCCTTATATTCCAGGACCACCGGTGGAGTTGTCTCCCCCAAGTTTTACAGGGTGAAACCCCAAAGCTTCTAGTTACACAGCAAATGGAAGCCAAAGGCTCAAAGGATTCGAGTCCTGACAAGGAGGAGAACCAAGAGAAAACAGGGGAGGTTGGGACCTCAGAACAAGGAGTCGAAATCCCCTATCAACAAGAAGGAAACCTACAAAAGGGTACGCTAGGCAAGCGGGTCCAAAGTCAAGAAGAGATACCCTCGCAAGGGTTGGGTGACCCACTATCACTCATATCAAGCAAGCCAGCTACGGATGCTATCCTAACACAATAATTCAAGGAAATTGGCATTCCCATTGCTTCTATAACACCCTTACAATTCACAAAGGGGAACCCCGATGCGGGATGGATTTTCAGCGAAGAGCTAACGCCCATTTCTTTAGAGGAGTTACCTCCTAATGAATTTTTCTTTGATAAGAAAAGGAAGGTTGTAGTGAAGCAAGAATCGTATCAAAAAGTGGGTGCAGTGGCTAAAAGGTTTAAAATCCTAACAGAAGGAAAGGTTGTAGAAGAGGAGGAATTCACCGACGAGATAGTAGGAAAACTAGGGGCTTATGCTACAGCCAACCAGTACTCAGTTGGAACTTTGAAGTCCCATTTGAAATGAAACAAACACTTGATCAAGTTGGAAGATAAGGTGGTTACGGTGGAAGCAAATGCTAGGGATGAGGTGAGAAAAATCCTTGAGCAAGCCACAATAGTCGATCTACAGGAGATCGAGAAACTTAGATCCAACCTTGAGCAGGTGCACCAGTTGGCACAAATAATCCAAACACAGGTAAGCCAGCAGGAGTAGCAAATAATACAGTTACAATAGAAATTGGATGTTGCCGAAAACTAGATCTTAGATATAAAGATATTCCAATCCCGAACCACCAAAATCAGACAGAAGGTATTAACAACTCAACATGACTCGCTTGCTAAAGTGGGAACCATTCAGAATCACTTTCAGATGATAGATCAAGTGATAGAAGATATCTTCTTGAGATAAAGAGAAGTTGGGGTGGCTCGGGTTGCTTTCCAGGATGTTGTTATAGCCACGGCAAAAGTAGAGATGAATAGTAGCTCCAAATTATCCATCGTAGAACAAACCAGAGGGAATATATTACTAAAGTCTTGGGAGTAGAATTTATCAGAGAGCAGGGGGAGACCAATATCAAAATACATATCTATCCATAAAGGAGATAAAGGAAGATTTGAAGAACTTAACATTTCAACTAAACTAGAACATGGGTAAGGACAAAAAAAAATTTGTTTGGTGCACCGCATGTAGGATAGAAGGACACCACAAGAATGAATTCCCAACATTCACGAAGTACATGGAAATAGGACTTCCAAACCCTTTTCCATCAGACGGACTATGGTGTGATATCTATAAGACACAGGGGCATGATCCATATCACTGCCCAATGATGAATAAATACTAGACAATGCCTAAGAGTTCATATTGCATCTTTTGCAGGTCAATAGGCCATGATGACAAATATTGGAGGACAATGGAGCTGATGGGGGAAAGAACATTAGATACCTATTGGGTGTAGGAAGAGATGATGACAAGGAAATTTTCACCACAGTTCAACCAAGTACCAACCCCATATCACATTTCACCACAACAATATTACATTGTGTAGTCACCGTACAATACCGTGCATCAACAATATAATCTCGTGTAGTATAACTAGGTGCCCCAATACAACAGACCGCGAGGAGATCAAGCTGGCTATAGAGGTGGAGGATGAGGTAGAGGAGGCTTTGAAAGAGGCAGAGGACTGGTGGTATGTCACAAATGTCAAAAACCAGGACGCTATGCAAGAGAATGTCCACTTCCACCTGTGACCTATAGGTATTGTCGTGCATCAGATCATGACACAAAATATTGTCTGGCACTATTGGGGAATATTTAGGAAAAGATAAATCAGAACAATTATAATGTTCATTGGATTTATGTAGAAGCAAGGGAGGATGGAAGAAATATCAACATAGTTACCTGTGGAGGATCTAAGACAAGAAATGGCACAGTCAAACAAGATCCAACACAACACAAGTGGGTGAAGAAGAATGTTGAACCACAAAAGTAGTTTGATGTGCATAACAAAAAATGGATATTCAAGCAAGCCAAGCAAGAATTCTTGAAACCAGACATTGCATCTACATAAACTGTGTAGCATACTTGGGACATACCAACGTATGAGATGCCTTCATTGATGGATCATACTAATGAATCGCAACCTCTAGGGCAAGTAAGTACCATAAAGGATTTTCTGCAATCCCGTGTTAGGCTATCAAATGAAAAATCATCTATTAAAATTTTGTGAAACATGTTAGAAAGATGTAACTCATAGGTATAGGGGAAATTAGAACATAAAACATTTAGTTAGCTACATACAAGAAGGAGGACAAGCAGGTAATTCAGATTAAATGATAACATTGGAGATTTCAATATGGGGGACATCATACTGGATTTAGGCTCTAAGAATGTTTTACCCAAGAATACATGGAAATGTATGGGAGATACCACACTAGGATATTCACATGTTCAGTTGAAACTAGAAAATCAACACAAAGTTCTACCAATTGGAAGGTTAAAGGGTGTGACAGTAGATCTAGATGGAGTTCGCACCAAGGCAGACTTCAAAGTAATAGAAATAGTGGATGGCACAACACCTTATCCAACATTGCTTGGCTTGGATTAGGAGTTTGACAATTGGGCCATAATCAATAAAAATACAAGGAATATGACATTTGAGTTAGGAGAATACAAATTCATTGTTGCATTAGATCCATCAGAAGGAGAAAGGTTTTTAGAACCCACTTGCTTGGACCTGGAGGAAATTAACCAGCTGTACAGAACCAGTGCGTGAGAAGAAGATTATATGAATCCAACTGCATATGGGGTACTCAATTGGAGAAGTATCATGTCATGTGCATCAGACTCAAATATAGGGTTGGATAATTGGCAGCAAAAATTACATGAAGTCTCCACAAGAAGATGTGCAAGAATAGACCATGCAGTAATATGGGTAGGTACAGAGATAAGAGAACCTCCTATCTTTCATGGGGTGAATGAATTAGAAGAATTCCTAACAAGATATGAAGATGAATTGTTACCAAATTAGGGGCTCTTAGGTCTGGATATAACACTCAAGAAAACACCTACAAGATGGTGGGGTGTGCACAAAGCAACCGTTAAGAATTGGTACCAATGCAAACGATTACTGAGCATTAGATTCAACACAGAGGAGAAGAGAAAAATGAGGCAGAGATATGATGGATAGGGATCACCCCTTGAACACTTGAAGAAGTGCAGAACATTATGGATGATAACACCACCAGAGGAATGGCCTCATCACTTTATTCATACACTATAAGGAATCCCAAAAAACTAGTATGTGGACCAGGAACTACAGAATGGAGAGTATTACAACATAATTTTACAGTCACTTTCTCATTTGAACATGAAAACCTGAACATAGATTCAACACTCAAACATATCATAGGGGTAATATTCATTCAAGAAGTAGAGTTTGAAATCATAACAGAGGACCAACATAAGAATAGACAGAAAGTGAAAGAACTATTGTCATGCTACCATGTGTCGAAAGAAGCACCGGATGAAGAGGACCCTCGCAACATTCATATAACATAAGTTGAAGGTGAAAGAGGGGTGGAAGGTCCACCTCTGGAATTAGATGTGTTTGTTTCATCGATCAAGGTGAAGAAAGTCAACATTGGAACAACCGAGAATCCCAAAATGGACATCATTGGAGACTACTGGGATGAGCAAACAATAGAAAGGATAAAAAATTTATTGCGCAAGTATAGTGACCTATTTCTAACAACCTTTACAGAAATGAAAGGCATAACATGTGATCTAGGAAAGATGAATATACCTCTCAAATATGAGGCTATATCAGGAAGACAACGACCATATAGATTGAACCCAATATAAGCAGAAGGTAAAAGAAGAAATTGGAAGGATGTTGAAGGCTGGAATCATAGAACCAGTGGAGGAATCTGAATGGGTAATCCCTATGGTAGTTTAGGAGAATAAGTAGGGAAGGATAAGGATATGTTTAGACCTGAGGAAGTTGAATGATTATTACCTACATGACCCTTTCCCTACCCCTTTCACATATGAGGTATTAGAGAATGTAGGAGGCCAGGAAGCATACTCATTCACAGATGGATTCTCAGGCTACCATCAGATCAAGATAGCCCTAGAAGACAGGTACAAGACCACTTTTTCCACAGAATGGGGATCCTACCAGTACACGGTCATGCCTTTTGGGTTGAAGAATGCACCAACTATATTCTCAAGAGTAGTCATAGCTTCTTTTAAAGAATCCATCCATCAGTTTTTAGAAGTATACCTGGATGATTGAACAATATACAGTCTATTGAAGGACCATGTAGAGATGTTAAGGATGATGTTAGAAAGATGCAAATAGTGTCAGATATCACTAAATATCAATAAGTTCATGGACACCTTTTGTGATACTATTGGGCCATATAGTGTGCAAACAAGGCTTGATAGTAGATCCTACCAAGATTGCAGTAATTGTCAATTTACCACCACCAAAATTAGTATGTCAGTTGAGAGAAACATTAGGACACACAGGCTACTATAGGGAATTCATAAAATGGTATGCATAGATCACTGTGCCAATGGAGAAATTGTTGAGGAAAGATAGTAAATTTTAGTGGAATGAGGACTGTCAGTGAGGATTGGACACTCTAAAAGAAAATATGGTAACAACACCAATACTAGTATTGCCAGATTGGGAAACGATATTTCATGTGCATGTATATGCATCAACTATAGCACTTGGATCTATTATGGAACAACCATGAACAGGGGAATTGGACCATCCTATAGCATTTGCTAGAAAAAAATTTCGGAGTCAAAGAAGAATTACAATACCACAGAAAGAGAAGGGCTAGATATTGTTTATGCACTCTAGAAGTGCATACATTACTTACTGGGAAAAAATTACAAGATCTTTACAGATCATTCAACTCTTA
>ML778177.1:1240200-1298479 GCA_009831015.1 Picea engelmannii | reverse complement strand
TTTGTAGATGGTTACTGATGTTCCAGGAATTTGACTTTGAAGTAATATTCAAACCACGGAAGTTGAATGTAGGACCTAATCACCTATAAAGGATCACTAATGGAGAGGAACCTACAAACTTAGAGGAAAACTTTCCTGATGCACAGTTATTTTTAGTAAAAGTAGCTAATGATATTTTGTTGACATCATTCAATACCTGAGTACAGAGACCGCACCACAAGAATTCAACACTGCGCAGAAGAAAAATATGGTAGTCCAAGCTACAAACTATCAATCGATTGTAGGACACTTATACAAGAGGGGTGAAGATAACATCTTGAGAAGATGTGTACTAGAACATGAAATACCTAGGATATTAGTGAAGGCTCATGAGGAAATAGCAGGAGGAAATTATGCAAGAAAAGTTACCTCGCAGAAGGTATTGAGTGCAAGACCATGGTGGGAGACCATTCACAAAGATGCAAAGGACTACTGCCAGAGATGTGATGTATGTCATATGGTTGGTAAACCTAATAGATGGGACACGATGCCCATAATACCACAAATAACCTTGTAGGTATTTGACAAATAGGAAATAGACTTTGTAGGACCAATTAACCCACCAGCAAAGAGGTCAAGAGCAAGGTATATCATTACCATGACAGAGTATCTAACGATATGGGAAGAAGCAGTACCAGTAAAATATTGCAGTGCAAAGACAACAACACACTTCCTGTTTGAGAAAGTGATCACTAGATTTGGATACCCAAGGATTTTGATGAGTGACCAAGGCACTCACTTCATTAACAGTACTATTAGAGATATGACTGAAGAGTTTGAAGTCTATCATCAAAAGATTACACCATATCACTCTCAAGCAAATGGAATAGTGGAATCCTTTAATAAGATCCTAGAGAATGCATTGACAAAGATCTGCAACGTCAACAGGGATGATTGGGACTTGAAGATACCAACAGTACTATGTGGCGCAGCACCCCCTGCCTCAGCAGGTTCTTCGTGACCTCCCATTCTTAGGATCATTCTGATTTCTGCTCGAGCTGAAGCGGCTCCTTTAGTTCCCTACTAGAACCTTCAATGAATCAGATCCATGGGTCCTTTACAAAAACTCCACCTACACAAGCATGCACCAAGTGCGAGATTTCACCTCCACACGACCACCAGACATGACCACGACCCTTTCCAAAAAAGGATTTTGGGTTTCGTGATTTTGGGAGTTCTGATGTCAAGTTTCTTGACCCTTCGATTCCTCGAACTCTGAAATGCCAAAATGCCAAAATTTTGGTCTATGCCATTTTATCCTCCGTGACCACAGCCCAACTCCAAAGGTATGTCATGTTTCGCGACTTCAGGACTTTCAATGTCAAGTGCCTGACTTCTTATCCCCGGGATTGCTGAAATGTCGAATCCTGAACTGTCGAAATGTCTGACCGCACTCCCACTCCAAATATATGTCGCATTTCGCGACTTCGGGGATTTCCCACGCAAAGCGTCCCCGACCTATTGTCCTCAGGACTGTCGAAAAGCCGAATCTCGAAATGCCGAAATGCCAAAATGGGCTTAACAGGTTTGGTTCCTCCCTTAGCTTCGGGTATTTCCAGTGCAAAGCACGCCCGACCTCTTGTCCTCGAGATTTCCAAAATGCCAAACCCTGAAATGCCGAAATATGTGACCCTGTCTCGTGGACGACGCTATTCCTCATTGTTCTTTCGGGTTTTCACGTTTCAGGACTTCGTGATCCTGGCCGCAACAACTCCTTGCACTGTTCCTCCTGAGATTTTGAACTTGAGACAAGTTCACTCTGTGAAAACTCCCTGTGTTTGAAGAGCCTTCAAATGGATGTTTGTTTGTCAACACGTTACTCAGGTGTTGGTCTAGTGCACTCCTTGCACAGGTCTTTATCCTCCTTGAGCTTCAACTGCTTGGAACTCAATGGTCTCTGTCCCTTTCTCTCCTTGAAAGGATGGAAATGCCCTCTGGAAACTTCCTACTCAAGCACTCCTTGCTGAGCCTGCAGGGTGTTCAATAACCCTATGAAGGTCTTCCTCCTAACACTTCTTCTCCTTTCTGAAATCAAACAAGAGTTCTTTTTGTGCACACCTGCACCAACTCAATGCCCTCCTGGCATAGTTTCCTAGAATCCTCAATGATTCTGTCTTCTTGTTGAACTCGAAATAGATTTCTTCTCCTAATGCATCCTGTGCATTCGCTCAATTCCCTCTTGGTAGAGCCTTACAAAATTATCATAAATTATGTCTTCTCTGTGCCTTCTATGAACCTGCTCAATGCCCTCTTGGCAGAACTTCTACAGAATCCCTCAATGATTTTGGTCTGTCCTGTGCTCTCTTCTGCACAGTCTTACCTCAAAGGTATTCAGAAACCTTGAGGATTCTCCTTGAGTCAATGACTTCCGTTGGTGTGTCCTCCTGGCACGTCTTTGTCTGAATCCGCAGAATTCAGAAGTGCACTCCTTGCACTGGCTCATAGAACCCGCAGTATTATGTCATGCAACCTCTTGCATGAAGCCTCAAAGAACCCAAACCTAGAATCAAAGAACTCACAGACAGTAAATTATATCTATCCCTGCAAATGCATACCTAACATACATCTACAACATATCATCAACACATAAAGACATTCATTCATAAACTCATTAACACATAAAGACTCATGTGCAGGAAAAACTGCTCTTTGTATTAATATGAAAATGCCTCTTTACAATGTGTTCAAGCTTGGACTGCCACAGAGTCTCGGATCTCTTCTCCCCTTCTAAAACTTACTACTAGATACAAATAAGATCTTTTTACAAAGAGGGGATCCTCGAGCTCTTCCCTCCATCCTCACCAACTCTCACTAATTTACATTCAATTATATTGAATGGATGTCTAGTCCGAATCAGATCTAGATCTCATCCTTACAACCTATTTAAGGCAACCTTTACTAAAGCCTGCACATATGCATGGCTTTTTGGCTCTACCAACCTTACAATCATTTAATACAATTTGAAAATTTGAAAAATCAAGAAGGCTGCACCTCTCTCTCCCATCGAATGCATGCTTTGATGTGTTGGTTGGCTGGCATGTTGGTGGCTTGGAGCAATGCTCCTGCATCATAATCCTCTCCTGTGAAAAATTCATGAGCTTCCCAGCATGGCTGTTGAAATCCACCTGGATCCCAAAATGTTCTCTGGAGCTATCCATATGCTCCACTGCTTCATTGTTGTTTTTGCTTCTATTTCCCTGCTTCTATGGCAGGTTCTCCTTTGTCCAGCTTCTCTTTGCTGACTACTTCTGCTGATCTGATCATCAGCCTTTTGATCTCTTCAATTATCTCGTCCAACTTCTCCCACAGCTGGCTCTCCTTTTGCATCTTGCTCCACTGCATTTCTTCCCTACAAATGGGTAGATCAACTAGATCTCCCATGCCATCTTCTTCCTCTTTTGTGGCATTGAGTTTCCATTCTTCTGCAGGCTCCAATTTTGCAATCCTATCACTGAGATGCTGCTCAGTTTCCTCCTCTGACAGCTTGACTGTCAGCTCTCCTGTTGGCATATCTCCAGCTTCCTCCAGTTTCTCCTCAAACTGAAATTTTTCTTCATCTTCTGTTGCATGCCTCGGCATTACAGTCATCATATGTTTAGCTCCCTGGCTGAAATTTCTGAGCGATTCCTCAGAATTATCCTCTGCCAACATCTACATGACTGTCTGCTCATGGAAGTCATCTACTAGTTTTGGATGGTTCAACCAATCCTCCAGCATCTCCAGCTCCTTCTCCCATGGAGTGAGCATCTTATCTGCATGCCCTTCTTCTTCCCTTGTTGTCAGCTTCAGTGCTGCAACTATCACCCCTTCAGCTTCCTGGCTGGAAATTTTGAGCCATTATTTTGAGTGCTCCTTTTCCTCTGCTTGAGTAGCCTCTAATATCTTCTCCATCTCTTCAACAGTCACAGCTGGTTGTCTTTCTTTTGTTGCTGCATCAACAACACACACGCTGGCCTCAACTAGGCTATATGGCAAGAATACCTTTATCCCTCCAATCATCATAATGCTCTTCTGATCTTCCTCTATCAGCTCCTCTCGCTGATATGAACTCTCCTCTAAGTTCATGAGACTATTATACAGCCCCATCTGCTCTCCCTTACCCACCTGGCAACATGGGATTTTTCTGTTGTCCACCTGGCAGTCTATGAGATCAATCGATCCCATCTCCATCAGCACTCCTTGCTGACATGAACTCACTTCTAATCTCCCTAGACTTTCATACAGTCTCACTTCTTTTCCCCTGCCCACCTGGAAATTTGGGATTTCCTCTCTACTCTCCTGGAAGTCTCTGAGATCTTCTGACGATCTCATCTCATTGCCCTCCTGGAAACTTGAATTTTCTATTCTGCCCTCCTGGTAGTCTTTGAGATCATCCTGTGACCTATTCTTATTGCCCTCCTGGCAAATTGAAAATTCCTAACTGCCTGTATGGCAGTCTCTGAGATCTTCCAGTGATCTCTTCTCCTCATCATCACTGAGATTTCTCATAGCTTCTGGTTCACACACATGAACCACTTATTCTCTGTCACCAAGGCTTCTAACATGCCTTAGCCACCTCCTCAACAGTCTTCGTTGTCTTCAGGCCAACAATTTCTTGACTGGCCACTTTACTTTCCTCCTCAGAGGCCATTCGTATACCCATCGTGGCTTTGCATCCTGTTGCATCCACAGTGCAAGCTCCTCCATCCTCTCTCTTATCTCGGTGATTTCTGTGTCCATCTCATATTTTATCTACTGCTGATGGTTCTTCTTTCCATCGCATCCATGGCCTTCAATAGCCATTTTCCTGTTCCTGTCTGCCCTCCTGGAAAACTTGTTGATGTCACTCTGCAATCGTGAGTGCTTCCAGCTTTCCCTACATTCCACCTGACTTTCTTTTGACTGCTGCACACCTACAACAATCTCTACAGAGCTTCAACAGTATGTCTCCTTCTGTTCTGCCTTGTTCTGCCTGCAGTATATAGACAGAATCAAGCCCTGATACCACTACTGATGTGTATCAAAGTATTTTATTTATCTACTCTACCTCCCTCTACCTGCAGTCTACAGACATAAAGTGGCTCTGATACCACATTAGCGCAAAACCCCCTGCCTCAGCAGGTTCTGCGTGACCTCCCGGTCTTAGGATCGTTCTAATTTCTCCTCAAGCTGAAGCGACTCCTTTAGTTCCCTACTGGAACCTTCAATGAATCAGATCCACAGGTCCTTTACGAAAACTCCACCTGCACAAGCATGCACCAAGTGAGAGATTTCACCTCCACACAACCACTAGACATGACCGCGACCCTTTTTGAAAAGGGATATCTACTAGCTCTATGCACAAAGGCATTGTTCCTCCTGAGCTTCTGAACTTGAGACAAGTTCACTCTGTGCAAACTTCTTGTGTTTGACGAGCCTTCAAACGACTGTCTATTTGTCAACACTTTACTCAGGTGTTGGCCGGGTGCACTCCTTGCATAGGTCTTTGTCCTCCTTGAGCTTCAACTGCTCAGACCTCAATGGTCTCTGTCCCTTTCTCTCCTTGAAAGGATGGAAATTCCCTCTGGAAAATTCCTACTCAAGCACTCCTTGTTGAGCTTGCAAGGTGTTCAGTAACCCTGTGAAGGTCTTCCTCCTGACACTTCTTCTCCTTTCTAAACTCAAACAAGAGTTCTTTCTATGCACACCTGCACCAACTCAATGCCCTCCTGGTAGAGTTTCCCAGAATCCTTAGTGATTCTGTCTTTTTTCTGAACTCAAAATAGAGTTCTTCTCCTAATGCCTCATGTTCATTCACTCAATGCCCTCTTGGCAGAGCCTTACAGAATTCTGATAAATTATGTCTTCTCTATGCCTTCTATGCACCTTCTCAATTCCCTCCTAGCAGAACTTCTACAAAATCCCTCAATGATTTTGGTCTGTCCTGTGCTCTCTTCTGCACAGTCTTACCTCCAAGTTATTCAACAACCTTGAGGATTCTCCTTGAGTCAATGAATTTCGTTGGTGTGTCCTCCTGGAATTTCTTTTTCTGAATCCACAGAATTCAGAAGTGCACTCCTTGCACTGGCTCACAGAACCCGCAGTATTCTGTCATGCAACCTCTTGCATGAAGCCTCAAAGAACCCAAACCTAGAATCAAATAACTCACAGACAGTAAATTATGTCTATCCCTGCAAATGCATACCTAACATACATCTACAACATATCATCAACACATAAAGACATTCATTCATGAACTCATTAACACATAAAGACTCATGTGTAGGAAAAACTGCTCTTTGTATTAATATGAAAATGCCTCTTTACAATGCGTTCGAGCTTGGACTGCCACAGAGTCTCGGCTCTCTTCTCCCCTTCTAAAACATACTACTAGATACAAAGAAGATCTTTTTACAAAGAGGGGCTCCTTGAGCCCATCCCTCCATCCTCACCAACTCTCACTAATTTACATTCAATTATATTGAATGGTTGTCTAGTCTGAATCGGATCTAGATCTCAGCCTTACAACCTATTTAAGGAAAGCTTTACTAAAGCCTACGCACATGCATGGCTTTTTGGCTCTACCAGCCTTACAATCATTTAATACAATTTCAAAATTTGAAAAATCGAGAAGGCTGCGCCTCTCTCTCCCATCGAATGCACGCTTTGATGTGTTGGCTGGCTGACGCGTTGCTGGCTTGGAGCGATGCTCCTGCATCACTATGGGCATACATGACTACATGAAAAATTTTGACAGGGTAGACACCATTCATATTGGTGTATGGACAAAAAGCAGTGGTTCCATTAGAATTTTTGGTACCTATCTTGCAAGTAGCAACAATCACCAACATGACAGAATGAGGCGCAGTGCGAGAAAGGCTAAGGAAACTACTAGAGGTGGAAAAAGATAGAATCCTAGAAGGATTTCACCAAGAAGTACAGAAAGAAAGGGACAAATATTAAAATGATAGACATATAAAAATGAAGGTTTTCAAGGAAGGAGACCTAGTCTTGTTTTATGACAGTAAATTTCTTCAGTGCCCAGGAAAATTCAGAGTACATTGGTTGGGACCATATGAAGTGAAAATTGTCATAGATGGGGGAGTTGTACAATTGAAATATTTAGGAGGTACAGTACTTAGAGGAATGATCAATGAGAGTCGACTAAAAATCTACAAGGACAATCGACCTCCTAGTACCTAGGAAGTTAACTAAAAAAAAAAAGAATAGTTCAATGCACATGGAGAGCCTCAATAGAAAAACACTGGGCAAACAGAATGGGGCACTAGAAGAAAACCAAGGTTTGAAAAACACGACGTGCAAAAGATCAGTTAAACGCGTAAAAATGTACCATGCATAGGAAGCATAACAAAAAGGGGAAAAAGTGACAATTATTAGTGAGACATAGTTGTCATTTCCCCAACATTCTATAAAGTCGGAAAGAGGGGGGAAAAATGACCCATTGTGAGTTTGGCTAAGGAGAAAAATGTCGAGTCGAGTGGAAGAACAATCAAAGTGTGGAATTGTGCTACCAACCAGTGAATTGAGAGCTTGTCATTTTAATTTAACCACCATGTCCCCACCGCGGGTTGGAGCACCAAGAAGAACTGGGCAAAGCACCCGGAGTACTACATGGGGACCACAAGGCGGAACCAGTGAGATGCTGATAATGGTGGATGTGGATGAAATCCACACACAAGAATACAAGAAAACCACTTTACATGTGGAGGAGGAGCAATAATCCACACAAGAGGCCAAGCATCTAGGAGAGGATGTTGTGCGTACAGAATCTGACGCATCCAAGAGAAAAGGGCCACAGGGAGTAGAACCTTCCATGGAATCCACACAGTAGGGCCTAGAGCCAAAAACAGAGTAGGAAACTGAGCAAGAGGGGGGAGTACCATCCCCACAAGGGAAAAATAAGCTACGAGTAGAAAGTACGCAGGGCGTACAACACACTCAGGAAGATCTAAGTATAGTAATGTCAAAAATTCCCAATGAAGTAAAAACTGGGGATAACATGGTAGAAGGATTCGACGACCTTAAATACTCTGACCACAATGTTTCGGATGCCACAAAGTTCCCATATTTGGAAGTACATAGCTAACTAGAGAGAAGGGGAGATGTCCCATTAGGCGTTCCACTGTTGGAGCCTACACAATGTATCCTAGGCTTATACAACACATGTATCATGAATCTCTTAGACATACCGTACTTCAGGCCCCAAAAATACATAAATGCATGTGTTAAACAGGTTCTAGAAAGGGTGAATAGAGGCATATTATGGATGGATAGGCTAATACCGATGAATTTTGACCTCATCACAGAGATTATAGGGCTACCCACATATGGGGAGAAGTTGAAGAAATACCTACATGACAAGACTCGAGCAAAGGCCATATCCGATGAGCTTAAAGTGAAGTATGGTGCAGAGAAGGGGAACAGAGGAATGAGGATCAATGTCATCAATGATCCTACCACTCGGTTTGCAACTAGATTTCTCAGTTGCAAATTAATGCGCAATTGTTGAAAAGAAGAAGTGTACGCAGGAGTAGTAGCAGCTACGACATAGTGTGCAAAGGGAATCTCGATGAGATGGGGACTGTACCTAATCAACTCATTCCTAGAGGATTGTAAATATGCGAAACATTGGGGCTATGAGTACCACTATTCATGGTTACTTATCCTCATTTCACTTATAGGGTGGAATGAACCAACATATACCATGTTCCTTACAAGGATAGCAAAATGTGGCGCAACGCATTACACATCACTGCAAAGCACCACATATCCCAAATTAAATAAAGTCAACAATGACATCTTCTCATAGTACTTAACAAAGATTCAGAACAGTGTGACCAAGACATGGAGGATCTCACTAGAAATTGTCCAGGAGTATGGACAGATAGCTAATTTCCACGCATCATGCCACAACATGTAGCTACAGGAAAAGAAGGACCCCACCAAGGAATGGTTGCAACTAAAGTATTGTGTGATGACACAGGACATCCACATGGAGGTCCAAGAGTGGCTTGAGGAGTGGAAATCATGAGAGATACCAAGCACAAAAACACCAGTACAATTCCAGACACAGGATATCACACTCCCCGCGAAACAAATAGGAAGGAATGACTTTTCCCAGCAAATGAAAACAACACTAGGGATGAGGGGATGACGACTCCATTCTGAATAATACTAGAACACAAAATGCGTCACAACATGGTCCAAAACAGGGTCCACAGGCTACAGTGTAGGCATCGAGAGGACCAAAAGGATAGGTGAGTACAGAGGAAGTGAAGACAAAGGAACAAGTCATAACTATGAATGAAGAAGTTGAGAAGGACACTGGCATGGATACATATATGCCCGAAGAATATGAACAGCCAGACACCCAAAGAAAGAGAACAATGACACAAGTAAGTGGCGCTAGGAAGAAATCAAAGGCCCACAAAAAACAAATGGAAACGTCACTAACAGAAGACGACGTAGAACTGATAGCCACGACAGTAGAAGATCGATTATCAGAAGTATGGGAAAATGCAAAAAAACATACAGATTCAAATTTGGAACAGGTATAGGAGGTAAAAGCTATCTTATAATAGTTGAGGATCAAGGTGGAACAACAATAAAAGAAAAAACTGGCACCAGTAAGAGAAGGAGCACATGTCGAATAAAAATTACAAATCATAGTACAGGGAAGTGCTAACTTTATCATAACACCAGATATGATGTTCATCGATGAGGAAACGACACAGAAGCATGTGAAAGATAGCAAAATGTTAGACTTGTCGATGCCCAAGATACCAACAAAAGAGTTATATAAGTTACAGGATAGCATCATGTAGGAGATTCAGTCCAGAGAAAGGTCTGATGCGACAAATCTACAACTAGCACATGAAGAAAATATGGCACTAAAGGAAGCCATCAACCAGGAAGGGCAAAGGAAAGAGATAACACAATGAAAAGTGGACCAGATGGAGACCCAGATAGACGCAGTCTTTCAAGCTATCTCATATGACACAATATTGGAGGAAACATCTTTAGAGGAGAAGATAATTAAGATAGCGTAGACTCTACAACAATATAAAGAGAAGATCAAGGAACTGGAGGAGAGTGCAGTACCTATGACTCTGCCAACAGTCTAAGAACAAAGAGAGAAAGACATGATACCAGTTGCAGAGAACATTGCATAGAATATACTAGGGTGGAAGAACTACTCGAGAAAAGAGGCCAATTATGGACCTAGATATTGGAATATGGGAGACTACAAGAGCTGCAAGGAAAGGAAGATAAATTGCACGCAACAATGGCATATGTCAAGAAACGACAGAGAACAATGTCCCTGCCAGAGAATATTAAGATAGCCGCAAAAATGAAGAACCTCCAAGTAGAAGAAAAAGTGGTATATGCACATAAAATCACGGGACAGGCCCAGTTGAAGCCCTTACAGGAAAAGACAGAACATTTGGTCAGGGAAATCAATGCAGCGAAAGAATGCCTCAAATAGATAGGCTTGGAGGGGGGTGAGATATTAAGACCACCAGTCACTACATAGGTGGTCGAAGCCATGAAAACAAAGAGCAACCAGACTTAGGAGTAGTACCAATGAATAGTAGACATGTGCAAAGCATTGGCACAAGTAGTGGTAGACACAGGAGCTAGACAGTGACTCAGGATGAGCCACGATGTCAACGTTGGGGGCCTATTGGTCACAGGCCCATTTTGGGGAAAAGGCCATTTTTGAAGATAAAATCACGAAGTGGAAGAAAAGACAGCTAGAAGGAAAAGTAACACATACAAGGCAAGCATGTGAGGTGCGCATGCAAGGGAGTCCTAACTACATTAGCGTTAGGGTTTTTGCAAGATATTGTAATTGTTGATAAGCCGAGAATATGTGTAAGTAGTACCTAGGAGATCTAGGTAGGGAGGGGAGACAAAGAGGAGAGAGAGAAAGGATAGAGGTGCGACATGTTGAAAGTTGGTGAGATAGAGAAGAGTTTAGAAACTCGAACCTGAGGGTTAGATTGTAGGTCGAGAATCTCGGTGTGATCTAGTCGGCCTCACAGGGATCGGGAAGTCTGTTGAGATTGTAAGATATAAGACTATAAATGCGCGTGGTGCGATATATTGTTGATACAGAATAAAAAATCTTGATAGCCAAATCTTTGTGGACATAGACCAGGAGGGGGTGAACCACGGTAAAACTTGTATTATGTGACTGAATGTTATTCCTCTCCATTGTTTCTAATGATTAAATGCTAGATAAATGAATGAAGGAACTAATTAGATATTATATTGCACGTGCATGAGTAAGAGTGACTGATTAATTAATATATTAGACTAAATAATTCAATATCACAAGGTACAATTATAGATCCCCACTCATTCCCATGCTACAAGTGTTTGAGTATTGCAGCCACCTATAGAAATGTCTCAAGTGAGATTGCTCAGTGCACCCTGTGTACTGCGATGCGTTCTGGTCAACCAGGGGGGCGATAGTTTTAGAGGGATTTCATTGGAATCTCGTTAAATTTGAACCTTGGTCAACTTATGATAGTAAGGTAAGATTACAGGAGATAAAGTAGTTTAACCCAATAGGTTGAAAAATAACCAGAGTGGCACAACAAAAGCATACACTGAACACCAGACCTTGTCACTAGAATTTGTTGGGTATTTGAATGAGATTTCCATTAAAGTTTGATATTTGAATCCAAGAGAAGGTAAAGAACCTTTGTTCATGAATTTTATACATATGACAACAACTTGTTTATGTAGATATAGATATTAGTGGTAAGGATATTTATGTATAAAGTGATAAATGTTTTGCAGTGACTCCCTGTCACAATTAATGTTCAAAATGTTTTGATTGCTAGTAGAATAAACAAGGGAAGAAGAAATCCCCCATATCCATGATTGTGGTTGAATGTGGAAATGACCATAGGTAGGTCTCATTTGTTTTAGTGGGAGGATTACATATTGGTGTTTTATGGTTTGGATTAAGAAGCATAAGATTCAAGCTATTGGATACCCTACATTAGTTAGGAAGATCATAGGAATCTATTAATATTTATCCAAAGGTAGAATATCCATCAATTGACAAAATTTTCAGGTTGACAAATAATTGAAAGGTAAGGAAAATCCTACGCCATCCTCATGTGTTTCCGATAAATATTTATATTGTTTGAATTGCATAAAATTTAGTATCAGAGCGATGTATTTGCAAGCATGGAGTTAGCATACTTGCATAAGTTATGATGGGTTGTGACATTCTTCAATGGTTATGTTAGATTCTGGCATTCATTTTGGCTTACTTTATAATATGGATATCCTTTATTGTGATGTTTTCAATGGTTTGTCACATTGACACATTTATCTTGGTTGACTTGTGTTGGCTTCCTACATTCATTATGGTTATGTCACATTGTGGTGTTGATAAAATGTTATGTAACATTCTGACATTCATAAAGTGTTTTGTCGCATTATGACATTCATTGAGGGGTATGTTGGATTGCGACATTCCTTAATATTTATTTATATTGTCATGTTCATCTTGTTTCATTAATGTCTATGTCACATTGCGACATTCATCAAATTTCATGTCACATTTTGACGTTCATTAAGGGTTTTGTCGCATTGTGATGTTCAACAAATGGGTTGTCATGCCATCACATTAATTAAGGGTTGTAGTGGTTGTTTCGCCAATTCGATGAGAAAAAACAAACCACTTGATTTCCTTGTTAGTCCAACAAGACAATACGGAAGTTGGTTAGATGATTAGTGTATCAACCAAATTGAAAACAAGAAATGAAATAACAAGGAAATAAGAAAATTAAACTAAGCATGTATAAACTCAAATGGATGCATGAAAGAGAGATGATAAATAGCTACTGATAGGACCGATATTGGGATTTATAACACCTAGGAGAAGTATGGGAACTTATGAGTCCCCTCTTCCTTCTTGGGAGGGATCTTGAATCCCCCAAATACAAATCTCTCTTATTCTAAAAAATGGAAATACAATGGTGAAGACTTGATGGTCAAACTTCTCAAGAGGAGAGAAGTGAAACACTTTCTATGGGTGCTCAAGAGGCTCTAAGATAATGATGGCTTCTCCAAAATCAAATGAACAACATAAAACTACTTAACATTCGTCTCTTTGTTTGCATACCTTGGTCATGTATTTATATGACCAATGTAATATTTTTCATAACTTTCTTGTAGTGTGAATGGGATCCATTTGAATGTACTACACATCCTTTTAGTAGCCCCAAAGCTAGATTTTGGGATGATTTTGGATTTTTATCATGGTACAATTCAACATGGAAGTGGTTGAGGCCTAACCAACTGCATTAATGCATCATTTTTGCATCAACATGGGTTCTTGTGAATACAACCATGCGGACCATGTGTGCAAGAAAGCTTTGGGGAGTTTGCACTAAAATTAAAGGACTATTTGTGTAGTTTTCCTTGTTGGATAGGTTTTGTAAATGCTTGAGATATGTTGGTTGATATGTTGTGCTCTTACTTTCTTCAACAATTTCCTACATTGTTGTGAACAATTTTTCAGTGATAACAGATGCCCCCTAATGAGTGCGGTTAGGAGAATATTTTTATTCGAAATACATCATTGCTTCTTTTGGCAGTGTTGACATTGTATAGAAGATTTGAATACTTTGTATTGAGGAACATTGAGAGCAATCTATTCAATGGAGAGGGGAATCATATGTAGACGAATTTTTCTTTGGAAAATAATTTTTTTGTACAAATGACGCGGGCATGCCCTATGAGCGTGTCATGAAACAAAAATAATATGAGTGTAACTGGAAAATGTTGATGAAGTGGATATTTTCATCACCCTTGGGGGTGTCAATAATAGAAGATGACAATTCAGATCAACTGAATGGACTCTGAATCGAGGAAAAAATAACTTAGAGGAATTGATGTCCAGTCAAATTCATAGGTCTTCGGCTACTACTGAACACTGTAACAATCGCACAGTAAGACCAACTGTAACATAAAACTGTGTTGAAATCGAATGTTATGGGGGTCAACGACATCAAAAAGAAATGATGAATATTTTGTTTCATATGAAACTGCTCATTAATAGTGGAATGAGAGCCAAGATACTACCCCTTTCTTAGGAACAGGTCTTGATGTCGATCGGTGAGGAGGCACAACTACAAGAAGAAAAGGGAATCTTGACATTGATTTTATCAAAATGATGGTCGGAACTGTTATGGATGGAAATATGAATTAACCGGTAACATGGAAGAAGTTCAGGATTTATGAGACTTAATATCTTCCCTTGGTTGGGGGTAGGTTGAATGATGGAGGAAACCGTAAGACATGATCTGGTGTCAGAGGGACGACTAGCTATTGGGTAAACTGTGTTGAATGGGTGAGACTGCAACGAGATGTGATATAGGTAAAAATACAAAAGTTTGTGACAAGGATGGCTTATAATAGTCAGGATTTTGGCCATTATAAGGATATTTTGTAGAGATGATGATGAAAGTGGGATGCCCCAACCAAGGGAGACATGGGTTTTTGTGTTACAAGGAAAAAAAACACCATTGTCTATGATGGCTAACATCTATGTGATTGTTGAAAACAAAAGGTTCTTTATAAAATTACCAAATGAATAAAGAATAATTGGGTTGATAATACACATATAAAAACAGGTTCCCTAGTGAAGTATGGCTTGGCCTGCTTGGGGCATAAGTTTGTGGAGTTGACTGATGAAGGGTGGGGACCCCATGGGTGGGTTTTTGTACTAGGTAGATGAATGGAGGATGTACTAGAAGATGGTCATTTAATGTTGGATGAGATGGAGGGTTAATGACAATGCAGAGGTGCATTAAATGTAACCAAAACAATATGATTTGGGAGTTCATCATTGTAATACCCCTAGGCTAATCCCCATATGTAAATATCAATGTAACTATACTTTACTTATAAGTTGGTGAGTTGAATTAACAAGTTTGTTGGTTTGATTATGTGTGCATTAAGCTAGTGCGTGAAGAATTCATATCAAACGAGTGTGCACAGTTGTAAAATGATACAACACACAGTTTTATTTTTGGCTCACACTTGTGTAAATATATTAGAATGGCGCACTAAAAGTGAAATAGTTCAATGAATGTAGCGCGTGCAAGTTTTAGCAGAAAAGGATGGAACACTAAAGGAATAGGAGAGCAAACCAGGATTTAGCGTGCACTGGTTTAGTACATAGTTTTTGAAGACCTGTGAAGCCTTTTGTATATAATTCATGATGTAACATGCACCTGTGTAATGGATTAAGGTTGGCACACTGAGGAAAGAGTGTGTACAGCTCAGAAGTTTCACGCGCATTGGTTTTAAGTGCGTGGACTGTCTATTTTGAGGATGGTGAACCTATATGGAAAAGATCAGTACTTTTGTACTGAGATGTAAATGTAATCACATGAAAATTAATAAAAATACATTCGTGTGGTATAACAACCATGTAAAAGAGCTTAGGGCACTTAAAATCCACTTGTTGAGGTCAAGGGGGTTGGGTTGAAGGGGATTAAATCCAAAAAGGAATATTTTATTAATATTTCTTCAAAAGTGTAAAGTAAGGATATAATATTATATCCTCATTCTTGGGGAGGGGACAAGTGGCTAAAATCAATTCTCAAAATGACAAGTGTCAAGTGGGATACATGTTGTTGATAGGAGGTAGTTCTCAACTTTACATGTGTCGAGTTGGGAACATGGAGTAAAATGGTGGGGATTTAGTCCATTCGAGAACCCAATAATGGAGGGAGTTGGACCAACGCAAGGGGAAGAGGGGCTGACTGTTCTACCATCAAGTGGATTTATCTGTCATTCCCCTACTATTATGTGAGTGATATCGTTGTTGTTTTCACGATTTTATTATTACTGTGAGGGGTATGTTGAATATTGTCATATATACCTATGTATTCCATAGCTTGGTGAGATTATTTGAAGAGGCGGGTTTTCATGCCCATGGGTAGTGAGATGTTGTATTGAAGAGGTTTTTTTTTCAGGCCCGTGGAAGAATGAATTCTCTCCAGGTGAGAGAATTGTTGGGAATTATTTCTCGAGGTGCCAAACTACAGCGACAGTGATTTGAGACTTCCATTCTGACATGTTGTTGAATCCCTGGAAGGGAAGTGGGGAAGCCAAGGGACTGTTGAGAAGATAAGGGGCACACTTCCTGGGGTGGGACATGCATGTGGGGAATGAGATATTGTGGGTTGTCAGTGTGAATTAGCATCTGTGATAGAATTTCCTGCAATTGAATCACCTGTGTATGAGCTACTTGTGAACAAGTTCTTGTAAATTGAGAAACTTTATCCTGGTCGAGAAACCTTTCCCAAGTGGAGTTTATCCCCAGCTTGGAGGTCACCCACTGTTGAGATTTATGAAAAGTTTGGTCTAAGGATGGGAGGAGCATGGAAGGTCTACCCATAGTTGGTGTCTTTTATTCACAAGATAAGTGCCAAATTATGTGTTAAATATGTTTGCAATTATATTCATGCAATCTTTGTCATGAGTTTATGTTTCTTATGTTGTGTTTATAATTTTGTTATAAATTGTGTATAAACATGTTAATAAACATACGTAATCGTGCATTACAGAGTATATATATGTATTTAATTAGTGATAGAATTGTGTTAGAGTAATTTAAGTAGAATTGTTGGAAATATGGTATCAGAGTTGATGACTATAGAAATGTTTTCTAGTGGAACTCCCCAAAGGAAGTATGGGGGTTTGTTATAATATGGTATCAGAGCACATTCTACAACACTAAGCCTGGATTGACTGGGTTAACATTAAGTCTGAAAATGACTAAGTGTTGAGACTTTTCAGACTTAATGTTGGAACTTATTATGAGTCTATGAGTCCGAATAGATGAAATAATATAAGTATTGACACTTTTCAGTAGGATTCATGAACGATAGAATTTTGATACATTATTGGAACATAATCATATGAAATGTTATGTAATTGTAAAATATTAAGCCTAACAAACTTTGTTGGATGCACATTTTGCAATATTAATAGCATTTATATCAGAACAAGATCACCATAGAGCTCAAAATCATGGAGGATGCACAAGGGCCTTCCATCCATGAAGATGATATCTGAGGGATGTATATCCATATGGGTAATAAAGGTACAAACTCAAATGGAAATGGAGAAGGTAAGGTAGATAGCATGAATTTGGTAGAGACTATAAAAAGTATGCAAAAGGATGTTGATTGTTATAAAATTGATAATGAGATGCTTATGAAAGCCAAGGAGCTGTAGGAAGAATTCAACATTAATTTGATGCAGAACTTGGATAGAATAGAGAAGAATATGGATAAGTAGATTGATTCAAGGATATTGGGAAGCCATAAGTATCATGATAAGAGGGGAATATCAGTGCACATCAGAAGTGTTGGAAAACCACACCATCACTCTCCAAGGCATTCCAGTAGGAGAGTGCGTAGTAGTTCAAGTCTTGTTAAGAAACCTAAAAAGAATGGGATGGATGAACTACAGAGGGAAATGAACAAAATCAAACCTCCTACTTTTGATGGTGAACATAATAAATATGAGGATGCAAAGATATGGTTTTTGAATATGAGAAATCATTTCCAATTGCATAACTACTCTTCATTGGGAGAAGGAAGAATTGTTGTTTATCAACTAAAGGGAAAATAATCATTGTGGTGGGACCAATATGTGTAAGTACAAAGCATTGATGAGAAGAAAGTGACTTGGAGAGAATTCAATAGATATTTTCAAAGGAAATACTTGACTAAGAGGTACTATGACAAGAAAATGAAAGAGTTATTTTAACTCAAGCTTGGGAGTATTACTATAGATGAGTATGAAAGAAGTTTTTTAGAACTACTGAAATACATTTCTTTCATCAAATATGATCAAGTTAAGATTCAAATATATTTGAGTGGGTGTCCACCATTTATCAATGATAGAATATAGTATGATGATCCAAAAACATTGGAGGAAACCATAAGAAGGGATAAGTTCCTTTATGATCAGCAAAAATGGAAGGCATATTACTAGAAATCTTGGGAAGATAAGAAGAAAAGTAAGATGGAACTGAGGAAGAAGGGGAATAAGATACCATTCTTCAGAAATAACTATCAGGAACAACCATCTACTAAAGAATCCAGAATGACAGAGCCATTGGGGAAAAGGTCAATGCAAAAATATATTCAATGTTTGGGTTGTAAGGGAGATCACATGTACAGATATTGCCCGCACAGAAGTGAAGAAGTCAAGACTATTCACAATGCGCAAAAAGATGAAACAATAGAAGACATGGGAAGAATTGTATCTAGGATTTAGGCATCCTTGGACAACAATCAAGTTGAATTTCATTCACATATGATTGAAGTAGAAGGTAAGATCAATAATCAATCCATTGTTATTTTAATTGATTCAGGAGCTAGTCATAGTCATCTAGATCCTAATATGGAAGAAAGGTTTCAATTGCCAATAAGAAAAGTTGGAAAACCTTGGATGGTGCAGCTAGCTACAAGAACTAAAAGAAAGATTAATGAGATGGTCAAGGATTGTCCAATGGATATGAATGGACTTTGCACCAACGCAGATCTGAATATTATACCTTTAGGTTCCTATGAATGCCTAATTGGTATCAATTGGTTGGAACAACATCATGATGTCCTAGATTGTTATAACAAAGCATTCACTTGCTTTGATGAGGAAGAAAACTCAAGGATAGTACAAGGAATTCATAGAGAAATAAATTTCAGAGAAATCTGAGCCTTTCAACTGAAGAAGAGTTACAGAAAAGGATGCCAAATATTTGTCGCGTAGATGGAAGAGACACCTAAGGCTAAGGTAATAGACATTGAACACTATGTAGTCCTAAAAGAATTTGAATATGTATTCAAGGAAATACCAGGATTACCACCCAAAAGAGATATTAAATTTTTCATAAATTGGATACTTGGAGTAACACTAGTATCTAACACTCCTTACATGATGAGTACACCTGAACTGAAGGAATTAAAGATGCAAGTTGAAGAGATTTTGAATAAGGGGTATATACATCCAAGTATGTCACCTTGGGGTGCCCTTGTATTGTTTGTGAAGAAAAACGATGGAACTTTGAGACTTTATTTTGATTTTAGGCAGTTGAAAAGGGTTACTGTGAAGTACAAGTATCCTTTGCCAAGGGTAGATGACCTCTTTGATCAGCTGAAAGATGCAAAAATATTCTCCAAGATTGATCTCGGGTAAGGCTATCATCAAGTAAGAATTAAATAAGAATACATCATCAAGAATTATTTTAGAAAAAGATACGACCATTATGAGTTCACAGTGGTTCCATTTGAGCTAACGAATGCACCAGTTTTCTTCATGTGTCTAATAAACTCTAAGTCTAAAAGAAGAGCATGAGAAACACTTGAGAATGGTGTTATAGGTTTTGAGGGAGAATCAGTTGTATGCCAAATTGAGCAAGTGCTAATTTTACTAGATGAAAATACAGTATCTATGCCATATCATCTCCAAGGAGGGGATAGCAGTAGATCCAGAAAATATAAGAACCGATGAAGGATGGCCAACACCAAGGAATGTATCTGAGGTAATATCATTCATGGGCCTATCAGGTTACTACATAAGATTCATTGAGGGATTCTCAATAATTTCACACCCAATTACTTCTTTGCAAAAGAAAGGTGTGAATTTTGAGTGGACATTGGATTGTGAAAGAAGTTTCCAACACTTGAAGCAATTACTGACAAGAGCTCCAATACTGAGGATTGTTGATCCAAATGAAGATTTCATAGTATGAATTGATGCATGTAATGATGGACTTGGTGGATTCCTTAGTCAAAATGTTTATGGTGTGTGCTATTAATCAAGAAAGTTGAAGGAGCATGAAAGACACTATGCAACTCATGATTTGGAGTTAGTAGCCATAGTGCATGCATTGAATATGTGGAGGAACTACCTCATGGAGAAAAAAAATTGAATAAAGGATAGACCATAGTGGTCTGAAATATTTGTTTGATCAACAAACTCTGAATGCCAGGAAAATCAGAGGAAAATAAAAGAAAATGTTTGATGCACTCAACAGGAGGGTTCATGAGATGCATGCTACAACCATTAGCATGTGTCAATCATATTTGAAAGATAAAATTTTAGAAGCTGCGAAATTAGATAAAAAAATATGAGTTAAAAGAAAAACTTCAGCAAGGTAATTTACAACAAAAATTTGAAGACTATAAGTTGGAAGGTGATGAAGTTATCATATACAGAGGTAGAATTTATGTGTTGAATTCTCAGGAATTGAAAAAATGATATTAGGAGAAATGCATAATGTACCTTATGATGGACACCCAATTTACCATAAATCTATTGTAGCAGTAAAGAGTCAATATTATTGGCCAAGCATGAAGAAATAAGTTGTTGATTTTACTTCCAAGTGTTTGACATGTTAAAAGATTAAGTCTGAGCATAGACATCCAGCTGGTTTGCTACAACCATTTCTCATTCCTGAGTGGAAGTGGGAGGTGGAAACAATGGATTTTATTACTGAACTTCCCAGAACTAACAAGCAGCATGATTCTATCATGGTGGTGGTGGACAAGCTTACCAAAGATTCCCATTTTATTCCAGTAAATCTTACTCACAAGGCAGCTAACGTAGTTGATATCTACTTGAGATAAATAGCTCGATTTCATGGAATGCCCAAGACAATTGTTTCTGACAGAGATCCAAAATTTACCTTGAACTTTTGGAAAGGATTTTTCAAGGGATTTGGAACAAAACTGCATTTTATCACAACCTTTCATCTAGAGTCATATGGACAGAAATAAAGGGTGAATCAAATAATATAAGATATGTTAAGGATGTTTGTCATGGATAAACCATCCAAGTGGGAGGAGTATCTACACTTGATATAGTTTTATTATAATAATGGGTACCAAGAATCCCTGGAGATGATTCCATTTGAGGCACTCTATGGTACAAAATGAAATACACCAGTCAACGAGGACAACCCAGTAGACCGTGCAGTAGTTGGGTCAGAACTACTCAAAGAAATGGAAGATAAGATGATGAAGATAGAAGAATTTAAAGATTGAGAGGGATAGGAAGAAAATATATGCTAATAAAGGAAGAAATCATAGGGAACTTAATGTCGGTGATCATTTGTTCCTGAAAGTAAAATTCGATAGAAGCTCCCTTAAGTTGGAAAATTGTTCAAAGTTGGCAGTGGGGTTTTGCTATCCATTTGAAATCATGGAAAGGATTGGGCATGTGGCATATATGATTGCATTTCCATCATTAATGCATATTCATAATTTATTCCATGTATCCTTTCCTAAAAGATATATACCTGATACTAATCATGTTATTGATTGGAATGTGATTCAGGTGGAGCAAGAAGGTGATTTTCAAGTGCATCTAGTGCACATATTGGATTAGAAGATCAAGAAGATCTAGAATCAATCCATAGGGATAGTAAAGGTCCAATGGACCTGGTACGGTCCTGAGGATGTGACTTGGGAACATGAGGATGCTAAGAGGGGAAGAATACTCACATATTTTTGAAAATTTTTGAAATTTTGAATGTTCAAGTGTATATAATGCACTAAGGACGGAGCATAAATAAGGGGGAGAGAATTGTATTACCCCTAAGTCGATCCCCATATGTAAATATAAATGTAACTATACTTTACTTATAAGTTGGTGAGACAAAGTAACAATTTTGTTGGTTTGATTCTATGTTCATTAAGCTAGTGCGTGAACAATTCATATCAAAGGAGTGTGCACAGTTGTAAAATGATACAGCGTACAATTTTATGTTTGGCGCACACATGTGTAAATATAATAGAATGGCGCACTAAAAGTGAAATAGTTATGTTGTCCCTTGGTTATGGAAGGTTGCTAAGATTAAGGAAAGAAGCATGAAGTGTGAACTGCACGGAAGACAAGTTGACTGAGATTGGGTCAAAGTGACCAAAAGAGCAGAAAAGATGGAGCGAAGTAAGAGAAAACAATCTGTTGGACAGGGAGATCAAAGAAGATAGATCAACAAGGAATATGGATTGTGGATGACTCAAAAATAGGAAAAATCCACCAATGGATGCTTTGGATCACCTCGCAAGAAAGAAGGAAAGACAGGCTGGCGAAGCCCTGAAAATGTGGGTCAAGTTGACCTAGGGTTTTAGACACCTAGGGTTTTGGTATTTAGGGTTTTGACACCTAGGTTTCTGCCTAAGGTTGTCTGAGAGACATTCTCATGTATAAATAAAGGCCAATAGGACCTGGGATGGGTTTGATTATGTATGATGAGTGATTGTTGTTATTGTTGAGAGAGAAGTATTGTGCGGTGAGAGAGGTATGTGTTGTAAGATCTTCAGCTAGGTGTGAAGATCAACCCTGCAGCTGGGTGCACAGGGAGGGGAGAGAGGAAAAGAAAGAAAGAGTTATCTGCAAGCTAAGAGTGTATATAGAACTATATTCTTTCATTTAATATATTATAAAGTGTAGTTCTTTGGACGTATCCCTAGGGAGAGGGTGAACCACATATATCTTGTTTTTATGTGTGATTGATGTTGTGTTCTTCTTATCTATGATATACTGTTAATGAAATATTGTGTTAGATATGAGAAATAGTTCACGCAGTATGCTTAATAAGGGTAAAGAATAACTAAATCTATGTGGGATTGTTGCCCTGGATCCTCTTTGCATTTCCTCTAGTTGTAGACACATGTATCCTGCAACCCCCTATAGCTACTTTGGGGGAGACTGCATCTGCTTTGTAGGTGTTCCCGAAAGGGCTAGTAGTTAGGGATTGTTGGTGCATTGTTATAAATGAACCCTGGGTCTTCCCCCGTGCCAAAAAATGGTTTCATTGCTGAGACGGGGATCTTCTTGAGGGAATGTCAAGGTGGTTTCCATAGAAGACGGAGATTTAGAAGTGGGTAGAAGAAAAAGAGAAGGACTTCGCAGAATCTTAGAATAAGAACCCTAATATTAGTACAGAGTATTGGTTGGGAAGGTATATCTTTACTAATATACATGATATTTTCTTTGGAGGAATTCAAAAGGAACTATACGAGTGGCTCGCCAGATTAGCAGATACCCAGTTCGAAATCAGACTCATACCACCTATGGTTTGGACGTCGACACTGATCAAGAAGGTCAAGAGAGTTGATAATGTTGTGTCAAGAGCAGTAGATCACTAGTTTGATAGTACCATTGGAGGGTACATTACTGATTTTTCTATTGATAGATTATAATCATATAGCCAAGAAGAGAGATATTTTTTTAAGGGACCGAGAGGAAAATTTTTACACTTCTTGAAGTTGAATATCAAGATGTTATTGCATGAGAGGAACATCCTAAAGATATAGTAGTAGGTTAGATTGAAAAAGCTAATGTTCAATAATTCAGACAGTGACAACGACACAGAGGTCGGACACACGCGCAGTGGGAGAACCTTCAGAGAAGTTACTCTGGTGAACTTGTTTGAGCATAATAAAAAACCACCAGCACATGAAGAAGGGTTCTATAATGGATAAGAAGAAGAGATATTGAACGAGGAACATTCAGAGTCCGCTAGGGTAGAAGAAGGGAAGGTTGAAGAACCTCGCCGAGAAGAGTCAGAAACTTCAAGAACTACATAGACTGTTGAAGTAAGTACTATTACACCTCCTGTTGTTTTAATAGCATTAAGTAACCAGAGTAACCTAAGTTATCATATCACTCAGATCACTGGTACAAGTGGTTCATTGCATACTCAGTCAGGAACCCTAGGAAGATCTATGGCATATGAGATGAGGTTACCCACCTTTAGGGGATATGGATCTAAAGATCCTAATCAACATTGATTCTTATGCGAAGCTATATGGAGTATTAAGAATGTCATCGATGAAGCTATTAAGAGAGCTCAGTTTACTACTACCCTGAGAGACCGCGCACTGAGCTAGTACATGAAGTTCGTCCAAGGAGTTGTACAACCAAAACTGTTGAACAAGATCAAGACTGCATTGATTGCATAATTCAAGAAACCCAAGTCAGATTCGCAGTACATCATAGAGTTGAAAGAAATCAAGTAGAGAGTAGCTGAACCTGTTTGGGAGTTTGATCAGAGGTTTAAGTCCCTGACAAGCCATTTGATTTTTCAGATTCCAGACAAACCAAATAAAGAGTGGTTCATTGTTTCCCTCTTACCACACATCAGAGTCCCTCTGATGCAGCAGAAGATTTCTTCACAAGCTGAGGTGTTGGAGATCACTATGAAACTAGAATCAACCCCTATGGAAGAGTCCAGCTCAGGTATGAGTCAAATTTTGAGTCAGCTAACTACCCTATCACTGCAGGTCGAAGATATGAAAAAGGATAAGGGAAAAGATAAAAGAGAAGATATTTGTTGTATCATATGAAAATCAGAAGGTCATGACAAGGAACATTGTCCTCTATTTCATGAGTACTTGGATTTAGGATCCCCAAGCCCTTTGATTTAGGTTACTCTACCTTGGTGCGAGGTATGTAGAAATAGACATCGCCCTGGAGAATGTTATTACATGCAAAAATATGTCCAAACACCTACCAAAATTTACTACACATTCTGTAAATATGTGGGGAATGATGAGAAATATTGTAGGGCTTATGACCTTTTGCATGAAAGATCAAGTGACACATATAGAATTCAAGGCGAAGTACACCAAGAATGGAATACTATGTTGTTTAATTACTGGGAAGAGGAAACTTCAACCCTCGTGGTGGATTCAAAGGAAGAGGAGGAGGAGGAGGCATGGGCCAAGGTCGAGGTCAGATCATTTGTTACAACTGTGAACAACTAGGTCACTTGGAAAGGGACTGACAGAATCCTTGTACCACTTGTAGTTACTGCAACTCATTTGAACATGTCATAGAAGATTTTCCTGTGCTGTTAGCCAAACTTCAGGAAAGACGAGGAGGGAACCAACAAGTACAATTAATCTTAGCAGAACCTCGCGGAGTGGATCCTAGATTCATCGTTATCACTAGAGGAGACACTGCTACAGGAGAACAAAGGGTGACTCCAGGGAAGATTGCAAAAGAATCAGGAGTTATAAGAGCTACGGAGAAGACACAAGAGTTTGATCCAAAGAAAGAGAAGCATATATTTGAAGAGGCAAGAAAATAATTTGAAAGAGATCAGGATTCTTCATCAAAGGCACAACTAGAAGTGAGAGAATGTGGAATGCCCCTAGACTTTGATCATTCTTCTTCACTCGGAGAAGGAAAAGAGGTAAGCAGATTTATGGAATTCTTATGTACTTGGATTAATTTTATTAAGGATGAAAAATCCATACAAGAACTACAAAATTTGATTAGACATTATGATATAGGAAGGGTAGATCCTCTACTGAATAAAGCAGTATATCAACTATCCAAAAAGAGAAGGACAAATAAGGAACTACACCTTAATGCCAAAATTGGAGATTATGATATAGATTATGTGGTCCTCAACTTAGGGTCGGAGGTCATTGTTATGACGAAGCAGACCTGGGAACTAATGGGAAAACCTAAGTTGATATATTCCCCTATCAGGCTTAGGATGGCTAATCAATAGGTAGTAATCCCCTTTGGTAGGTTGGAGCATGTCCCTGTGGACATTGACGTGATAAGAACATTTGTGGACTTCGAGGTGATTGAGATAGTTGATGATAGTTGTCCTTATCCTGCATTGTTAGGAATTGATTGGGATTTCAACATGTTGGCATAGAGGGGTAGACCTAGGGTTCAACACTCAAGAGCACACCAAAAAAACCCTAACTACCAGCCCTTTCGACAACACTTGTGAAGCAGATGAAGTCTCACTCGAGGTAGAGGCAGGGGTGGTTGCAAGACTCAGGTGTCTAAAACCTTAGCTGGGACACAGATCTGTGATTATACTACTTATAGCACACTTAGCATCAGTCAACCATTAATATCTAACCCTTATTCTACTTCGTAGATAACACAAAGCATCGCAATATTCACTTAGATCTACAGTATCTTAGCACTTAGCAATAGTAACAGATTAGGTCCTGCAGATCAGCACTAAGCACTCACATATACATCAAATATAACAATCATATATATCTAAGAAGCACAAAGAATAAGTGAATATATCAAAATCACATAGCATAAGCAGAGATAAACACAATGAATCAAAGAACAGAGCATTACACACAAATTTACGTGGTTCACCCCCACCTTGGGGCTACGTCCACCAACTCTTCTTCTTTATTAGTATCTTCAATCATCAGTTACAGCACAGAGCACAAAAACCCTTCTTTGCAAAGGACAGAAGATCTACGCAGCTCGTTAGATCCTTCTTCCTTACACTTCAACACAAAGCCTCTTATAAAAACTTGCACTTAGCCTTGCAAGATTCTTATGATCATTCACAGAGCATTTACAATCCACTTCTGATCACATAGATCTAACTATTATCACTAAGTCATCTGCCATACATCACATAGATGCACTGCTACTTCTATCTAGCTTAAGCATCTATTTATACATTACAAAAGTGGGCCTAAGAGTGGGTAAAACCATGGGATGACATCCCTTTCCCATTACATTAACCCAAAAACCCTAATAGGGGCCCAAAAGTGGACTGATATGCTTTGCTTGGCGGTCCTTCTTTGACTAGCTGTCGCAGTTCCAAAATAGGTCAAAATGACCTAGGCTATCCCAAAACTTAGTCAAGGGAAAACAGGCCCCCAACACTCACCTGCGACTCGTCCCGAGTCACTCTGGTCTGCGCAATTCTTCTTCGAAGGTCTCAAGCTTGGCTCGAGCTACTTCAACTTGTTGCTTCATTGTGGCCTCTTGTTGGGTGAATTCCAGGATCACTGTGTCGTTTACTGGTCCTTCTAGGCGTTTTTCTACAGTGATGACGACTTGCTTAAGTTCTGCTCCTTGGCTTTCAATCTCAACAAATAATATGCATGCCTTGTCTTGCACCGGTTGGAGTTGCTAAGTTACTTCCATGACCTTGCTCTGGATCATATGTATCTATTGTTGAGTTGTGTGTTGTTCATGAGATCATTTTATTCTATCCAATGTGGATAGAGCCTTCAACTATGCCTGTAATGTATCTGCATGCTTCTTTTCTTCCTGGAGCTGCGACTCCAGCACCTGTAACTCTGGATTCTCTATAAGGTTCTCATAGATTTGGGCACTCTGGTTACTGAGTTGATTTCACTCCGAGGAAAGAGCTTTCAATCGGTCAACTGTGCTCTGATCATTTGCTTCTCGCTGGTCTCTTATCTCCTGGGGGGTCTCGGGCACAGCGTGGAGTTCTAGATTAGAAATGTGTTGCTGCAACTTGTGTATAACATCTTCAAGTTGGACCACCTTCTATGGAACTCTATCTTCAGCTGGTACTTCGATAATAGTCATAGAGAAGAGTGCTCTATCGACTAGTTCCTTTACTTCAAGCTACTCTGTGAGCAAGTGTTCCTTGTTTTGTTGTAGCTCTACTTTCTCTTTATCCCACTGTACTTGAAGAGCAAGTTTTTCTCTTTTGGCAGCACTGCGTTGCTTGACAAGTACTCCCTGTACCTGTGTCAGAGCCTGGGTGGTTCATGCTATGTATTCTTGAGCTTGTCGAAGGTGAGCTTCGACCATGTCAGCAATCTAGTGAAGTCGGGTTGGTTCATCTCCTGGTTCTATAGTCCCTGTTGTCAGAGGTGCGGTGTGTACTACGTGGCTGAACTGGAGTGCCTATTGAACTCCTTGGAGTTCGATCTCTATACGGTTATACATCTACTCCTGCTTCACCTCCTGCTTCTCTACTATCTCCTTTGAAGCATCATTCACTGCTAGAATGATGAAATCAAAGTCATCCAATGTGAGGGAAGTTCGCATCTTGGTCACAGGGGTCCTAGGCTTCTTTCGAGAGGATGATTTCAAAGGTGAGACCTTCCTTTTCTTTGACGAGTCTTATTCATCCCTAGGCACTGGTACTTCTCCTTTCTGTTGCTCAATTTCTGCACCTACTATCTCTTCTCCATCACCTCCTTTGTCTGGTGTGATAGAGGTAGTCCTTATAGATGCACTGTCTAATTCGTGAACCTCTTCAGGCTTCTTCATTTTTCTTGGTTCCGGTGTGTCCAGTACAGTCTCTGGGCTATCAACATCAGACAACTCTACGGGGTTCGCTAGAATGAGAAGGTCCACTAACTAATCCTTGGTGATATCTTTGAGGTATTCTTCAGTCAACTTGTAATAAGACTGCCACTGTTGCTTATGTTCATCAGCTTGCGTTGTTATATACATGAAGTGGTGATCCACCCTGAACTTCATTAAGGGTCTGAATCTGTGGAGTGTATTTGGGGTAATGAGAGGTGTAGCCTAGATGGTGGTATTCAGTTGGTTGTAGTATATGTGGAGGAAAAAATTCGACTTCCATTGCTTGTTCATATCGGTCGAGTACCATAGGGTACTGAACCTCACAGCCAAAGGTTCAAATGGCTCCGTCTCTGGGAAAGTGGCACCCTCCGGAATCTCCCATGTTATGAAGGTGATCCATATGAGAAGACAACTAAAATGGAACTCATACCCTTGGTCTTTCGCTTCCCTCAATCTAGTTCAAGTTGATTGACAAGGTATTGTACCTAGTTCATCTGTAGACCCTCGGTGCACTTCCTTGCGAGGTCAACGACGAAGCCAGTTACTTGGGTGGGCCAGTTCTTACGGACTATCTTACCTATGATCAACTAACAGGAAAGGCACACTGTGCCACTCTGGATAGAGGGTACCTTGTAGCCTCGTGTTCCTTTCTCGACATCGCCATAGGTTTCTTTGATCTTTGCTGCTAGTGCTCTGTCAGTAGTCTTTCCAGGATAGAATTCTTGTGGATCAGGTCCTTGCATGTTGAGTCCTGTGATCCGATTAATCAAGGTGGGATCCACCATGACATGGAATTTCAACCACAAGTAGCCTCCATGATAGAAATACATAAGTAGCTTTATGCATGCATTCACCTCCTAGTGTCTTCCAAAGTGCGGGATCTACATGACATTCAACAACGTTGACTGCGCGAGGTTTTGGGTCCAAGACTGCGGGATGATCTTCGATTTATTTCCCTTCATCTTTGTTAGATACTTGTGCGAAGCGAGCATATTGTATACTTTCCTCTCACTGAGGTTGAAGTCTCTAAACTTCAATGCTACGAGTTTGTCCTGATCGGCACGAACTATGCACACCCCTTTTGGCAGGAACGCACTAACCATAGCATACTCAAATTCTCGAGGCACACTGTCACGGTTGATTTCACCATGCAGAGGGGGTAGTTAAGCAAGAAAAATGCTCGAAATTAGTTTATTTTTTTCCAAATCGTCTCTATGTTTAGTACGCTTCTCGTCGACCTGTCGAGACGATCCTACTCGAGCAGTGGACGGAGAAGCTACTACTCCTCTTGTCGATGATTCTTGGACTCCGGTGGACATTCCTCTTTTTGACATGACTCTCTCAGTCATTAAATCAAGGAGGAATTATGTGATGGACTCTTCGACTGTGGTGAGTTCGTCGGACATACGTGCACAGGATAAATAATTGGGGTCACAATGATCTTGGGAACTGCACGAGAATGAATAAAAAGGACATGATGATCACTATAGACACTTGCTAGTCTGTGATCTTCAATTTCTCAGTTGGAAAACGTTTTCTTTGGGAATGGCACGATGATATAAATAGGTAATATCAGCAATGGTGTGCTTGCAATGGGTATGGGGCCTCCGTTAACTCTGTTCTATCCGTTATGGCACTGTCCAACGGTCTGGTGGTGATCCTTTAATGATTTTCTTTCCGTTTGGGGTAGAAGTCGAACAAGTATATCGATCCAATGGCTATATTGATTCTCCATGGCGAAGTGACCCATGTCATTGTTCTAATATCTCGACGAAGCTCAAATTCTGCAAAGTTTCTTTCTGCTATGTTCCATCTGGAATCTCCTGCAATTTCTCCCTCTTCTTATTTAACTTTCTAGCTTTCTTTCCAGTGAGCTTCGTCTCAGTAGTTATTTTCCCATTCTGATTCCTATTTTCCTTGGATATAGTCACTTCGTGCTACTAAGGTTCTTTCTTAGGGTCCAGGTATAACATCTCGTCTTTATCTGAGATAGAAACTTCAGTGTTCTGTGAGTCCTCTGTTGTTCTGATAACTTCGACGTCCGGGTTCCTAGTGTGATATGGCTTCGATCTATTCTCCTATTCTTCAATCAACTGCGTGATCCTTCTGGTCATGAATTCTTTTAACTCTTGTTTCTATTGTTCTAAAACTTTTTCATCTTCCTTCTTTCTATCTTGATCTCTTTCAATCCAAGGATTTCCAAGTAACATAGTAAATGGGGCGTTGTTCTCAATGAACTTGATAATCTCAAAATCTTCCTCTGTCAAAGTTCCATTGGCATTCATAGATATCTGAGTGAGCCTTCCACATAGGTTTACCAGTTTTCCTCTAAATAACCCCATTCCTCCTAGAGATGGAATCATAGCAGGCCTCCCTATAGCTTCCCAAGTTTTTTCTATCATAACATTCACCTGTGTTTCCTCATCCAAAACGCAGTCAATGTTGAAGTATCCTATTCTTACCTCGATGCATTCTTTTTCTTTAAAGATCTCTGCTAATATAACATGTCGGTGGTCATTCAAGGTGTCTTTCATATGTAGTAACATCTTCTCTGATTCTTTCTGGGGTTCTGCTATTTCTGGATTTGCTTTAGGGTTTTCTTCATGCAGATTCATTTTTTCAAGCTTAGCAATCATTCTAGGGAAATCCAATACTTCCTGATCTAGAGCTTTGAAACAAAGACAACTAGGTCTTCCACCAGGGAATTCCTTAGCTAGATGTCCCGGTCTTATGCAACTGTAACATAGGGTCAATCCTCTCTTTATTTTAAATGATCCCCAGCCTCTTCTGTACTGCGCACTAGGATCATGGTAGTTAGCCTGCAAAAAATTATTTATAGGATCCTGCATCCATTTGTTAGTCAAAAAATTCTTTCTATGCATAGGTATAACATATCTATCACTATTCTTATCAGATCTATTCATATCAAACCTTATTTCATCTAACAATGCCCTAGTTTTCAAGCTAGGATAGAATCTACTAAGAATACCTAGATCCATGCTTTTAGAAACAAACATTTCTACTAGTCTTACTTTTACAGAGCAAAAAGCTTCAGATATATAACTTTCTTACCTTTATCATAGCACAGAAATTACAAATCTTACCTCTTTTCTGCATATCTAACCTCTTTCTTTTAGGATTCCCCACTTTTACTTTTCTTAGGGCACAAAGCGTTCAGATCTGGCTTCTTTTCTTCAGATCTATCCTTCCTTCTTTATTTAGCATAGAGATTTTCAGATCAAGTGGAATAATGTGCACTAGGTTACAAATCCATGCACAAAGCTTCCACGGTTTCTAGATCGAATCTTTGCATGAAGCTTTTCTTTCTCAATTCCCAACAATCACAGTTTCAGGTCCCGGCAACGGAACCATTTCTTGGCACAGAGAGGCAGACCCAGGGTTCAATGCTCAAGAGCGCACCATCAAAACCCTAACTACCGGCCCTTTCGGCAACACCTGCGAAGTAGATGAAGTCTCACCCGAGGTAGAGATAGGGGTGGTTGCAAGACTCGGGTGTCTGCAACCTTAGCTGGGACACAGATCTGTGATTATACTACTTATAGTGCACTTAGCATCAGTCAACCATTAATATCCAACCCTTATTCTACTTCGCAGATATCACATAGCATCGCAATATTCACTTAGATCTATAGTATCTCAGCACTTAGCAACAGTAACACATCAGGTCCTACAAATCAGCACTAAGCACTCGCATATACATCAGATCTAACAATCACATATATCTAAGAAGCACAAAGCATAAGTTGATATATCAAAAGCACATAGCATAAGAAGAGATAAACACAATGAATCAAAGCACAAAGCATCACACACAGATTTACGTGGTTCACCCCCACCTTGGGGCTACGTTCACCAACTCTTCTTCTTTATTAGTATCTTCAATCGTCAGTTACTATACAGAGCACAAAAACCCTTCTTTGCAAAGGACAGAAGATTTGCCCAACTCGCTAGATCCTTCTTCCTTACACTTCAGCACAAAGCCTCTTACAACAACTTGCACTTAGCCTTGCAAGATTCTTATGATCATGCACAGAGCATTTACAATTCACTTCCGATCACACAGATATAACTATTAGAACTAAGTCGTCTACCATACATCACATAGATGCACTACTACTTCTATCTAGCCTAAGCATCTATTTATACATTACAAAAGTGGGCCTACGCGTGGGTAAACCCACGGGCCGACATCCCTTTCCCATTACATTAACCTAAAAACCCTAATAGGGGCCCAAAAGTGGACCGAGATGCTTCGCTTAGCGGTCCTTCTTTGACTAGTTGTCGCAGTTCCAAAATAGTTCAAAATGACCCAAGTTGTCCCAAAACTTGGTCAAGGGCCAACACAACAGTTCCATTATTGTTGAATTAAAGAAAAGAAGAATGACATTTGAAGGTGATGGCCTTAGGGTCATTGCACCTCTAGATCTTGATGAAGGTCGAAGATATATATATACATTGAAGACCATCAGAGAGGAAGACTGTGCATATGAGCTAGAAAATATATATAAATTGACAGCAAGACAACATGATTACATTAACCCTATAGAAGATGGGAATTTGAGTTGGTGAAGTGACAACGCATGATCATCGAACTCAGAAGAAGAACTGGATAACTGGAAGAACAAAATGTATGAAGTTTATGTGCGGAGATGTGCTAGATTGACCAGGGAAGTTCATTGGATTGGCATAGAAGTAAGTAACTTGCCCACATTCAATGGTTTAAATCACTTAGAAATGTTCTTACTAGAATTTGAATAAGTTGTACCAGTACAACAGAGATTTTTGGCACTGGATGAGGCTTTGAAAGCTACTCCAAAAAGATGGTGGGGGACACATAAAAGGAACATTATGGACTGGATGCAATGTCGCACTTTGATAACAGCGTGATTTTCAGACAACATTGAAGGATGCAAAGTTTGATACACAGGTCAAAGATGTCCATCAAACCATGTGTGATGTTGTGAGGAGGCCTGGAGCAGCATTCCTCAAGAGCAGTGGGTGCATAAGTTCATCAATACTCTAGACACAACGCCTATCAATTGGTATATTCAAGAAGAAATGTGCCTCACCACTTTAGATTGGTATGGTATGACTCAGAACTTTGTAGCTACATTTTTATTTGAAAGTCAGCAGCCCACTATGGATCAAGCTTTACAGGTTGTCAGCCATAAATTATTTGAGGAGGCACCTAGCCTCCCTGTGGAGCAAGAAGAGGATGAATGGACTGTACCTCTTCAGAAACTTCAAGGATGTTACAATATCAATTTCGATGAAGACGATGATCCTAGGAATGTGAACAATGTATAAACGGAAGGATAGAGAGACATAGAAGGACCAGGAGTCGAACTACCTTTCATTTGACAGATGATCAAAATCAAGAAAGTTAATATTGGAACAGAGAAAGCACCTAAGCTTGCTAATGTTGGAGATTACTAGGATGATTCCACCAATGATAAGATCACATAATTACTGCATGAATATCAGGAATTGTTCCCAACCAAGTTCACTTATATGAAGGGCATAAAAGGGCCCATGCGAGAGATGACGATCCCCTTGAAACTAGATGCAAGGCTGGTCAAGAAGATACCCTACAAATTGAATCCCAAATATAAGGAAAAAGTGAAGATTGAATTAGACAGAGTGTTGGAAGTAGGAATCATAGAACCTGTTGAAGAGTCAAAGTGGATTAGACCTATGGTGGTCCAAGACAAGAAGACAAGAGAGATCAGGATCTATGTAGATCTCAAAAAGATGAATGATGCATGTTTGCAGGACCCATTCCCTACAACGTTTACAGATGAAGTGTTAGATAATGTAGGAGGACAGGAGGTATATTCCTTTATAGGTGGATTTTCAGGTTATCACTAGATCGGGATTGCTAAAGAAGATCACCATAAGACCACCTTTGCAACAGAATGGGGGTCCTACCAGTACACAGTGATGAATTTTGGATTGAAGAATGCACCAACCATCTTTTCTAGGGTGGTGGTCAAAGCATTCAAGGAGTTTTTACATAAATTTTTGGAAGCATATTTTGATGATTGGACCGCTTTTAGCCTATTGCATAATCATATTGAATGTTTAAGACTAATGTTGGATAAGTGCAGGAAATGTCAGATTTCCCTGAATCTAAAGAAGTGCATCTTCTTTTCACCCTTTAGAGTGTTGTTGGGCCATATTGTGTGTAAGCAGGGGTTGTTGGTATATTCGTCCAAGATTGCCATTATTGTCGATCTACCCCCTCCCACTTCAGTTAGACAGTTGTGCACTGCACTAGGACATACTGGATACTACAGGAAGTTCATTAAGGGCTATGCACAGATTACAACACCCATGGAGAATCTTTTAAAGATATATTTTAAGTTTCAATGGATAGAAGAATGTCAGTAGAGCTTCGACACACTAAAATAGAAAATGCTTACTACTCCTATTCTGGTTTTCCTAGATTGGAGCAAGGAATTTCATGTCCATGTCAATGCTTCATCTATTGCACTAGGAGTAGTGTTAGCACAACCAGGAGTAGGAGATATTGACCACTCGTTGGCCTTTGATAGTAGGAAGCTATCTACAGTTGAGATAAACTACACTACCACTGAGAGAGATGGTTTAGGCATGGTGTACGCATTGCAGAAGTTTTGACACTACTTGTTGGGAGGACATTTTAAGATGTTCACTGATCACTCTGCATTGAAATACCTATTCAACAAGCCAGTGTTTGGGGCAAGAATATGTAGATGGCTACTGTTATTCGAGGAATATGATTTTGATATTATATTCAAGCTAGGGAGAATGAATAAGGGACCTGATCATTTGTCTAGGTTGGAGCATGGAGAGGAACCTATTAGTTTGGAGGATACACTACCAGATGCACAGTTGTTGTCCATCAGAAGGGTTGATGACCACTTCGTCGAGATAGTCCAATTCCTCTCAACAGGAATGGAACCTAGTGAATATACAATCATCCAGAAGAAACAGTTGGTCGTGCATGCTGCAAATTTTTCACTTATAGCTGGACAACTATACAAGATGGGACCTGATGAGATCCTAAGGAGATGCGTTATGGAGGAAGAAAGACCATTGATTTTAGCAGAAGCACATGAAGGTATCGCAGGAGGACACTATGAAAGGAAAGCAACAACACAAAAGGTTCTGAGAGGTGGCCTCAGGTGGCCTACTTTACATAAATATGCCAAGGAATACTATAAAGCCTGTGATGTATGCCAAAGAGTTGGGAAGCCTTCCCGAAGAGATGAGTTGCCTTTAGCACCACAGATGACTTTGCAGGTATTTGAGAAATGGGAAATTGATTTCATGGGACCTATAAACCCACCAGGGAAGCATACATCAGCTAGATACATCATCACTGCAACAGAGTATTTGACAAGATGGGCAGAAGCAAGAGAAGTTAAGAACTGTGGTGCAACTACAGTTGCATGCTTTATATTTTAGGATATCATAACCAGGTTTGGATGCTCGAAGACACTGATGAGCGATCAAGGCACACACTTTATTAATAAGACTATTGAAGCTTTAACTCAGGAATTTGAACTCCTCTATTAGAAGAGTACTCCTTACCATCCCAAGGTAACGGGATGATCGAAGATTTCAAAAAGATCTTGGAGACATTGTTGATGAAGATTTGCAGTGTGAATAGGGATGACTGGGATCTAAGAGTACCAACAGTGTTATGGGCCTATAGAACCATTTGCAAGAAGCTAACAATGTAGACTCCCTTTAAGTTGGTGTATGGCCTAGAAGCAGTTGTTCCTATGGAATATTTGGTTCCTAGTCTCAGAATTGCAGCATTCAAAAATATGGATGACACTGGCATTGATCAAGAGAGGCTTGCGTAGTTGGTAGAACTATAAGAAGATAGATTTATGGCAGGATTCCATCAGCAGGCACAGAAGGAATGAGAAAGGGCCTATCATGATAGGCACATCATAAAGAAAGCCTTCAAGCAAGGAGATATGGTATTGGTATACGACAACAAGTTCATGAAGCATCTGGGGAAGTTCAGGACACATTGGCTTGGGCCATATGAGTTTGCTTATGCTATAGAAGGAGGAGTTGCACAATTGAATACTTTGAATGGAGAATGGAAGCAAGGTTTAGTGAATGGGAGCCAATTGAAATTGTACTATGACAACCAACTGCCTCTCAGCTCTCAGTAGAAGCATGAGAAAATGGTTCTAGGTACCAGGTGCAGTTGAAACTGGGTACCAGACACAGAAAATACAATCTGCACAAGGGAAGAAGGGTGGGACAAAGAAGAAAACATAAGCAGCCCCGTGTAGTCTGAAGACAAAGGAAAACATAAGGTTCAGACCTGAAGTGCCTCGGGATGAGTCACATGTGAGTGTTGGGGACCTGTTGTCCCTTAGTTATGGAAGGTTTCTAAGATTAAGGAAAGAAGCATGAAGTGCAAACTACGTGGAAGACAAGTTGACTGATATTGGGTCGAAGTGACCAAAAGAGAAGAAACGATAGAGAGAAGTAAGAGAAAACAAGTCATTGGATGGGGAGATTGAGGAAGACAGATCAACAAGGAAGATGGATCGTGGACGACTTAGAAAGAGGAAAAAGCCACCAATGGATTCTTTGGAGCACCTTGCAAGAAAGAAGGAAAGACAGGCTGGCAAAGCCCTGAAAACACGGGTCAAGTTGAACTGGGGTTTTAGACACCTAGGGTTTTGTTATTTAGGGTTTTGACACCTAGGGTTTGGCCTAAGGTTGTCTGAGATTCACTGTCATGTATAATTAAAGGTCAAGAGGACCTGGGATGGGTTCGATTATGTATGATGAGTGATTGTTGTTATTGCTGAGAGAGAAGTATTGTGTGGTGAGAGAGGTCTGTGTTGTAAGATGTTTAGCTGGGTGCGAAGATCAAACCTGCAGATGGGTGCGCAGGGAGGGGAGAGAGGAAGAGAAAGAAGGAGAGATCTACAAGCTAAGGGTGTAGATAGAACTGTATTCTTTCATTTAATATATAACAAAGTGTACTTCTATGGACGTAGCCCTAGGGAGAGGGTGAACCACATATATCTTTTTTGTGTGTGTGATTGATGTTGTGTTCTTCTGATCTCTGATATGCTGTTAATGAAATATTGTGTTAGATCTGAGATATAGTTCACGCAGTATGCTTAAGAAGGGTAAATAATAACTAAATCTATGTGGGAGTGTTGCCCTGGATCCTCTTTGCATTTCCTCTGGTTGTAGACTCCTATGTCCTGCAACCCCCTATAGCTACTTTGGGTGAGACTGCATCTTCTTTGCAGGTGTTGCCGAAAGGGCCAGTAGTTAGGGCTTGTTGGTGCACTGTTAGAACTGAACCCTAGGTCTTCCCCCATGCCAACAAGTTCAATTAATGCAATGCATGAAAGTATTAGCACGAAAGGATGGCACACTGAAGGAATAGGCAAGAAAACCTGGATTCAACACGCACTGGTTTAGTGTGCAGGTTTTGAAGACCTGTGAATCCTTTTGTATATAAATCATGATGTAACGTACACATGTGTAAGGGTGTGAGGTTGGTGCACTTAGGAAAGAGTGCACGCAACTCATAATTATTGGGCGCACTGGTTTTAAGTGTACTGACTGTTTATTTTTAGGTTGGTGAGCCTGTATGCAAAAGATCAGTACTTTTGTACTAAGATGTAAATGTAATCACATGCAAATTAAAAAAAATACATCCCTGTGGAAGACCGACCACGTAAAATAATTCAGGGGGCTTAAAATCCACTATCTAAGGTCAAGGGGGTTGGGTTGAAGGGGCTTAAAAATCCACAAAGGAATATTTTATTAATATTTCTTAAGAAGTGTAAAGTAAGGATGTAATATTACATCCTAAGTCCTCGGGATGGGAAAAGTGGCTAAAAGAAGTTCTCAACATGACAAGTGTCAAGTGGGATACATGTTGTTGACAAAAGGAAGTTCTCAACCTGACAGGTGTCAAGTTGGGAACATGCAGTCAAATGGTGGGGAATTATTCATGTTGGCATGTTTACAAGTAGAGTGCACTTGTCATTGATGGCAAGAACAGTGATGGAAAACAAGAAAGAAAAGAAGAACAACAGAAGCGACGGAAAACAAGAACAACGACAACGAGACCCACAGGAGAAGGTTCGGAGGCCGAAACCTTTCAATACTTAGAAAACCTTCTAAGTTGGAAGAAATCATAAGCTCGGGAGGAGGAGAGACAATGGTCGTCGAATCAGTGTCCAGTCAGGAGGAGCACGCAGAAGAGGAGAACAGATCTCAGTCATTGGATCTGAGCATGAAGGATCTATATTCGTTGGATCCAGAGATAAATGCACGAAGGTTAATCCTTTGATGAGCGTAGGAGAGTGGAATTGTCAAAGTCTCGAAGTCCTGGAGTAAACAAGGAATATCCATCATCAATATTGACAAGTGGCACATGATCCTCAACTCTAGAGAAAAACACTTCGAGGATTTTTCAGTTTGAGACTTGAAAAACCTGAAGTCCGGAGAGCCGAAGAGATGGAGTATATGACAGTCATCGGATCAGTTTGAAGTGGAAGGACAAGATAAGTTAGAAAAGTAGCATTGCTAATAGATCAATATGTCGATCTAAGATCATGATCGACGAACAACATTTAGTTCGGGTTTAAATATACGAGGAGGTTAAGCTCTAGACAGTTTGAGATTGGAAAAACTCGAAGCCCGGAAATCTGAAATGAATCAAGACCATTGGATTTGGAGGACATACGAGGACCGTTGGATCAGTTTTGTTGGTCAGCAGACCACGTCATAAGACCACATCAATTGATCACATAAGTAGTCTAAGTCAACAAGGACACGTGGCACAGTCGACTCGTGACACGTCAAGTTGAAATCATCATTTCAGGTACGTGAAAATCACGAATCTGAGTGAAACATGGCAGCTTCTCGGCTCGTGACACATCATCGAGTGACACAATAGTTACGTCACTTTGAGAGATTTACTTTGGGATATTTACCACTAGAAAATGACGAGTTTTGATGTCCCGAATGTTGAAGTCCTGAAGTGGACACGATACGTTCGATTTGAAAGATCACTTTGGGAGCATTCTCATCCGTCGATCTACTCTAGTCGAAGGATATCGTAAGTTGAAATATTCAAAGTCTAGAGATGCAATGGATCATGACCGTTGATCCAAAAGGGACACACATCATTGGATCATGGACTCTAGGTGAAATTCTCCAGGAGCAAGCAGAGTTTGAGAATCGAAACTCCCGAAGCCCAAAAGGTGAAATCGATCTCGTCCGTTGGTTTGGAGGGCCACATGTCACCTAATCGTTGAGACTAAGGATCGTGCATGGAAAAATCAAAGAAGGAAGAGTCGTCGATAGAAGAGGACAAATGTCAGCAGATCTTCCATTCTAGAAGATATCCATTCAACAACAACAGGGTTTGAGATTTGAAACTCCTGGAGCCCGGATCACAAAGTAAATCTCAGTCGTTGATGTAGGAAGGTGAGATCTGGTCCACGGACTTGAGAGGACAGATCTGAATCGTCCATTCAGGAGCATCGTCAATATCATGAGATCGACGATCATGCTCCATTGTGGGGTCAGAACATGCTCAGGTCTTAATTTTTCATGAGCGGGCCGCAATTGAAACCATGGTTTAGGAGAAAGGACACGTGGAGGCTCATAGTGAATTGTCAAGCAAAAAATGGGTTTCCCTCAAACCACCTATGGACGCCCCCACAATCGTGTGGTCAAATGAAGCTTATAGCCTAAGTTCAGATCATGAAATGGAGCCAGTGCTCACTAGACAGAAATTGGGAAGCACCTTTTGAATAGGTGTTTGGTCACCATCGATAATCATGTGAAAGGAAGGGGATTAGCAAGAAAATCAAGTGCCTGCTGCGAATTTTTTCTCAGGAAGGGGAAAGGTGCCAAAGGAACGAGCGCACAGAAGTTCTCTTTGTAACTGTCGGAAAGGACTGATTGTAACTGCCAGAAATAGAGTGATTGTACCTTCCAAAGAATTCGACGAGCTTGAGTGTGATCGCTAGAGGAGATGAAGAGTATCGAGGTAACTGCCAATGAAGTGAAGATTCATCATTTAGAAAATTGATAGATGGAAATGCGTTGAAGATTGTAACTACCAAAGAATTTGATGAATCTCAATATAATGACCACTGATGAAGAACAAACTCAGGATGATCGCCAGAGAGGACGAAGAGTTGAGTGTATTCCCTGGTAGAGGACTTGGCATGATAAATATGTGCAAAAAAGAGAAGAGATGGTTGCTTTTGTTGAGAGTTATTCATGCGGCTAGAAGCATGCTCTGTGCAAGAGATGAAATGCACAAAAGAGCCATAGCACATTGAATTGAAATAATACACAGAGCATAAAGTGTAGAAGAAAGAGATAGAGCATAAATGCTTATCTGAGAGAGGAAGATAAATCTGAGGTGTGCATTCAGAGATAGAGAATAATAATAGAAATCTCAAGGAGATGTGGGAAAAGAGACACTGATGCAGGAAGAGAAGAGTAGTGTAACAGAATAGTGATGAGACTGGTAAGCCATAGATAAATGTTGTATCATTGTGATAAATTCAGGAAAAGCAAAGATTTATATTTCAGGGTGGTAGGGATGTTCTAGGGAGGATTGGTTTCCTTTGAGTTTCAAGTGGGTGCTTGCACAAAGGGAGTTGTAGCTTCCATCTGGTTGCATCCAGAAAAACCAGGGTGGCAGGGTGGTGGAAGGGAGAACTATTGTTCTCTGTTATACAGGTTGGTGCTTGTGTGACTGGAAGTTGGTGCTTCCATCCAATTGGTGTTGGAACACTCAGGGAGTTGGTTCTTCCTTCTAGTGGGTGCTAGAGAAACCAGAGATTTGGTGCTCTCAGCAAGTTGTTGCTTGTAAAACATAGGTTGTAGCCTCAAGAATAATTGGAGCTCATAAGAATAATAATGTACAGAAAATAAAGATTACTTATCATATCAAGAAGAAGAGGTTTTTCCCTTTATGGGTTTCCTCAGGAAATATTTGTCTTTGTATATTTCATGTGTGTGATTGATTTTGAATATTCTATTGCTTACTTCCCTACTTTACTGTGATTGTCATTGAGTGTTATGTAAAGAGTTTAAAATGGGAATAATTGTTTAAGAATAGTAACAATTGATTCACCCCCCCTCTCAGTTGTCCGACAATTCCATTTGGGCACCCAATCATGGAGGGAGTTGGACCATATCAAGGGGAAGGGGGCCCAACTGTTCTACCATCGATCAAATTGCTCTCGCATGCCCCGATTATTCTATGAGTGATCTATTTGTTATTTTCATGAGTGAATTATTACTATGAGGGGTATGTTGAATACCGTCGTAGATACCCGTGTATGACATAGCCTGATGATATTATTTGAAGAGGTGGGCTGTCAGGCCCATGGGTGGTGGGACATTGGATTGAAGAGGTGGTTTTTCAGGCCCATGGAAGATTGCATTCTCTCCAGGTGAGAGAATTGTTGGGAATTATTTCCCTAGGTGTCAAACTACAATGACAGAGCTCTGAGACTTCTAGTCTGATCTGTTTTTGAACCCCTCGAAGGGAAGTGGGGCAGTCGAGGGACTATTGAGCAGATAAGGGGAACACTTCCTGGGTTGGGATAGGAGTGTGGGGAAGGAGAGACTATAGGTTGTGAGAATTGGAATATGTGATGGAATTTCCTACAATTGAGTCACATGTGTATGAGTTACCTGTGACCGAGTTCCTGTAAAGTGAGATACTTTAGCCTGGTTGGGAACCCTTTCCCAAGTAGAGTTTAGCCCCATCTCAGGGGTGACCAACTATTGAGATTTATGAACAGTGTGGTCTAAGGCTGGGAGGAACGTGGAAGTTCTTCCTGCAGTTGGTGTCTTTTATTCACAAGATAAGTTCCAAATTGTGTGTTAAATATGTTTGGAATTATATCCATGTAATTGTTGTCATGAGTTTATGTCCCGTATGTTTTTTTTATAATTCTGTTATGAATTGTGTATAAATATGTTAATACATTTATGTAATCATGCATTATAGAGTATATATATGTATTTAATTAATGACATAATTATGTCAAATAAATTTAAGTGGAATTGATGGCAATATGGTATCAGAGTTGATGACTAGAGAAATTTTTTCTAGTGGAACTCCCAGAGGAAGTCTTGGGGTGTGTTACAATCAGGGGTAGGCTAGAAATATGATGAGAAGCAGTATGAGGATTATTATATGAGATGAAATACTATTAGGACTCCCAATCCTAAGGGGGGAAGAGTAGCATGAGTGTCGATTTGAAAAAGGGAAAATATCAGTGGGATGACTCATGTAGGTGAGAATTCTATCAGATAATAGTACATGAATGTAACAGAGGTGATGGTACTACATATACAGATGTTGGGATCCTAAGGGTAAATTTTGGGGGATGAATGGGATATGTAACCATTCACAAAGGGCTTGGTTTCATGCCAAAGTGGAACATATACCTGAAGAAGCCATGGAATGGCCAATACTGAATGGGTTGTATATATTTGTAAGAAGTATCTACACACATAAAAACCAAATAACTGAGTTAAAAAACATATGAAAATAAAGGAAATATAACATTTATTTGATAATCATGCTAATGAGTGTGCATACTTGTGCTCGGGGTTCAGAGATAGTGCCCTGGGAAGTGATCTGATTAGGGTATTTTTTTTTCAAAGTATAACCCATTGATTGGGTCCTTGAGGGTGGCTCCTTCTGGGTGAGCCAAAATGTAGGTTCCTTGAGGGATTCAATTTTTTCTTGGCCCAATGTGTCATGAGAAATGTCATAGGAAAATACAAGGTCACCATTATTAAAGGAGTGAAGGTTGACTTGGCGATCGAAGAAGGATTTGGTCTATATCTTGGATTCTTCATTTTTTTGTAAATAGGATCATCTATCCTCATTGAGAGATTCAAGAGTGATTAATCATCTCTCCATCAGAGTGGTGTCAGGTAGGATTTTTATTGTTGTACACAATGTGGGAATTTCTCACTCTATGGGGAGGATGGCTTCAACCCCATGAACAAGGTGAAATGGTGTGAAGTCGGTGGAATATTTTACTATTGTGTGATATGCCCATATTGATGAAAATAGCATGTGGTTCCAGTTGGTTTTGTGTTTATCCACAATGTGTTGTAACATTATTTTGAGGACATTGTTGACAACCTCAACTCTCCCATTTGATTGTGGGTAGTATGGTGAAGAAAACTCATGAGTAAACCCTAACTTGGAGGATAACTCTATGAATAATCCATTCTTGAAATGCTTACCATGGTCGGAAAATAGTTGGAGGGGGACTCCAAATCAGATAATGATGTGGTTAAAGACAAAGAGGGATGAAATGCCTATCATATTATTGAAAATTGGCATGGCTTCAGCCCATTTGGTGAAGTAGTTGACAACGATGACTATGTACGTATTCCCATTTCTAGATGGGGGGTTACAAGTCATGAAATCAATACCTCATTTGCAAAAGGGGCATGTCGTAATGACTAGATGGAGGGGAGAGGGTGGTGGTCTAGATTTATGTTCAAACAATTGAACTTTGTTGTAAAGTTTCACGTCATAAATGTATTCAGAGAATAAGGTGGTCCAAAATTAACCAACACGAATTATTTTCTATGCAGTAGACATGCTAGAGAGTTGGCCTCCACAGGTGCCATTATGGAAGTCATTTAGGAAGTTTTTTATCCATATTATTTTCATCACGAAATGAGAGCAGAGATATAATAAATAAATTTACATAGATATATCATAAATCCAATAATATAACAAAGATATATCATAGATATAACCATAAACACATACATACAATAATACACAATTTTTATTAATGAGCGAAATGTACATAATTGTAAAAATACAGAGTGAAAGACTCGCTAGAATGGTGGAAGCTTATCTCTTAGAAGATATGTGACAGCTACACTCATTCAAAAGAAGATGAGTGTGACAATGAGGATCCAAATTCCTTTTTAACATAAATAAAATCCAAAACCCTAACCCCGGAAGATGAAAATCCAACAATTTTGTACACCCTGTTTTGGGTAGTTTGGTGTATCAACTTCACAGGGGCGTAACTTTGGCATACGATCTTTGATTGGGGCGCATGATATATCATTGGAAAGATATCGATGAGGAGATTCATTTTGGGGGATCAATCAAAGCCTTTAGATATCATTGAGGTTCCCTATCATGAAAAAGTTTCATCTAGACCCTCAAAATGGCCACAAAAGTTTAGGACCCGAAAAATTGCTAAAAATAGTAAATTGACAACAAACTATTTTGGGCCAGTTGAAATAGGTGGGTGGCCAATGATATCCACTTGGATAAATAATACCTCCTTAGGAATCAATGGTCACCATTGCGTTGAAGTCCCGGGGGAGAGGGGAAAATTTTTGTTGAATCTGAATCTTGGGGAGTTTCTTTCCTTGTTGGAGAAGTTGTGTTGCATAGCTTGTTGAAGGATATCACGAACCTATTGCTGGCGAGGTTGAATATGTTAAATCAATATATTGTATTTTGGATTGAATAAGAAATGTTTAGGCACCATTGTAGGTGAAGAAACAATAATTTATTTCTCTTCTACAATCTACTTCTATTGGATAGAAAGGTCTTGGGCCAAGGCTGCAGTGGTTGTGGTGTCCATTTGCTCATATTGTGAACATATTGCGAAGAGGATGAATTTTTTAGTATGAGAGATTAACTTGCGGCACTATTTTGGTGGAAAATTAGTTGGAACTACCTATCGTATCCTATAGAGCTGACCCCCAGAGTAACAATGAAACTATGGGGTCAAGACTCATAAACAGCATGACTTTTCCACATATATTGTTGGCCCAAAATAACATCACATACATCAAGAGGGGAAAAATCACATAAGACCTCATACTTGAAGGGATGGATGCCATAGGATAGGTGGCACTCCTGGATGACACGAAGACCCCATCCCTAGTGAAGCCACCTGATGTTGTATGGCTACAGGTGTGGTGTCATCAACAATCCCAACTGTTTGAAAACCTTTGTTGAGATGGGGTTCTTATGGATTCCTCTATCAACAATGAAATCCAATGGGTTCCCATTCACCCACATCTATGAATGGAAGAGGATCTCCCCCTCTTCAGAATCCGATGGTTCTTTTGGTTGACTTGTTGCAATCGTGACAGTAGTAGTGAGGTTTTCTCGATGATCTTTCTTCTCCCATTATTTTCTAAAACAGATTATGAATATGGGTTTGGCTCTTTTCTTTGATCTCGACCACCAATGACTATTTTGATCGATTGTCATCTGTGTTGTTCCAATGGATTTTGCGGAAGTCACACCACTTTCCAGTGTCACTCTTCATCTTTCCCTTACCATTATTTTCCTTTGTCTTGGACTGGTTTATGGTAGGATTTTTGTTAGGGCCATCTTTATCATAATTTGGTTGTTGCGGATTTGCAGGCCCAAACTCCATTTATTATGGTGCCTAAATTTCTACTCGATTTTGACGGCATATTGATAGGCAACTCCCAGTGATGAAATGTCCAGGAAATCCATTTCATTTTGGATGTACCCATGTAGAGCCCCATGGTATTCTAGAACCAGATGTTGCTCTGAGTCTTTGATACCCAGCTTGATGCACAAGGTATCGAAATTATTTGTGAACTATGGCACTTTTTGGCCCCTCTCTTGTCGCAGTGTGGTCCATCTCATGTACTGTTCGTCATAACTACCAACAGGGTAATATTGTTCCTTGACCGCATCCACAAAAAACTCCCAAGTGGGATCAACCCCATATATTCTAGACTCCTTTGTGCAACTTTTCTCCCATAAATTTTCCCACCAATGTTTGACATGGGTGAGATCCTTAAGGAGTGCAAAGGTGACCTTTTCCCTGTCGAAAAACATTATGAACAAAGAAGTAACCTTCTAGAAGATTTAACCATTTTTATAGGGCATCCGCATTTATCTAATTTTAAATACGAGAATATCAAAATGAACTTGTAACTTGAAGGGAGAGGTGCCTCAGAAGTGACCACTTGATGAATATGTTCTTGTTGTTATCGACATGCATTGAAGGATGTGGGAAAAATTCTCCATCATTTTGTCCCTCTGTTGCGTGAGAACTTGCTCAAGCAATAGATTAATAAAATCTTCTTCTCCATCTCTTTTATTTTCCTCCGCCATGGAGGGTTTCTTAGGCATTCTAGAGATATTTTCCTCAAGAGAGACAAGCTTGAGACCCAACTTGCTATACTCAGACCTCATCCAGGACATGCACTGAAAAATGATCAAGAGCAACATGCTCTGATACCACATATATGGATTATTTTCGGCACGAAATGAGAGGGGAGATATAATAAAGAAATGTACAAAGATATATCATACATCCAATAATATAACAGATATATATCATAGATATGTCCATAAACATAGAGATACATTAATACACAATTTCTATTAATGAGCGAAATGTACAAAACTATAAAAATACAGAGTGAAAGACTCGCTAGAATGGTGGAATCTTATCTCTGAGAAGAGATGTGATAGATACGCTCATTCGCAAGAACATGATTGTTAAAATGAGGCTCCAATGACCTTTTTAACATAAATAAAATCCAAAACCCTAACCCTAGAATATGAAAATCCAACAGTTTTGTAGATCCTGTTTTGGGTAGTTTGGTGTATCAACTTCTCGAGGGTGTAACTTTGGCATACGATCTATGTTTTGGGAACACGATAGCTCGTTGGAAAGGTATCGATGAGGAGCTTAATTTTGCGGGATGAATTAGATACTTTTACAATTATGACGTGCCCAATAGTGAAAAAAACATCATTTAGACCCTCAAAATGGCCCCAGAAGTTTAGGACCTGAAAAACTACTAAAAATAGTAAATTGCCAACAAACTGTTTTGAGCCAGTTGGAATAGGTGGGTGGGCACTGATATCCACCAAGATCATTTCTATTCCTCTTCTATGGTGAGGAAACAATGAATTATAGTGTCTTCCCCTATATGCTAGAGGACATATCCTAAGAGGATATATCGAGGGGCCTGATGACAGATGTGTCGACAATCATCTCAAGAGAGATGAGGACTGAATGTTTTTGTGTGAAGGTAGACAAGAATATCTCTATACCATGGGTCATGAGATGAGATGAATAATAAGTTTTCATCTAGGAATTTCTCATTGACAGGTGTGTCATTTGAGTCCATTGGGAGATTCCCAATCAGTTTTGCGAGAACAAGGGATTTCTTGATTTTGGGAGTTGTAAACTCTAGATTGTATTCTTGAAGGATGAAAATACAGTGGGTGAACTTTCCATTAATCCAATTCCGACTAAGAAAGTATTGCAGTGGATTAGAATCTTCCATGACCATGGTAGTTCGAATCAATATATAGTGGCATAGTTTTTGGACTGGAAGTACAACTTCCAGGGCTAACATTTATTCGTGATTGTACTTCATAGGTGGCCTGGAGAGGTTCTTACTGATATAGTAAATGATGTGCTCACATTGGTCATCACCTATTTGGACTAAACCTCCTACAACTGATACCTATGAGGTGTAAAAATATAGTATGTAGTCCCTATCAATGTCCATAGGACTAATCAAGTGTGCTTTTCTCATTGCTTCTTTGAGGGATTAAAAATCTTCTTGGGCATGTTAATCCAAATGGAATAAGATATCACGTCATAGTAGGAATAAGAAGCCATGAGCATGAATGGTGTAATAGTGAACAAATCAGCATAGGAAATTGGCCTTTCCTTGTAAGATTTGAAGTTGGTGCAAGTTCTTGGGGGGGATCTCATTGATTGCTTGGAATTTCAGGGGGTTGATGGTGATTCCTTTGTGAGAGAAGATGAAACCCAATAGGAATCCTACCGTGATGAAAAAAAATCATTTGAGGGGGTTTAATAGAATATTGTACTTGCGACATCTTTGAAAGACAAGTCGTAAGTATTCTAAGTGTTGTGATCGCTTCTTGGAGTGAGCAGTGATATCATCTAAGTAAGCTAAGATAATGTGGGAGAGATCATCAAAAGAATGTCATTGACCGCTGAAAAGTGCACCTACATTTTTTATCCCAAATGGCATGATGTGATAGGTGAATGTGCCCTATGGTGTAGTGAATGCAGTTTTGTATTGGTCAATGTGGAGAATTTGAATCTGATTATAGTCGTAGAATCCATCCATTAATGAAAGGAATTCATGGTCGGTGAAAGCATCGATGACATGATCGATGAATGGTGTTGTGAAGTTTTCTTTGGTACATGCTTGATTGAGGTCTTGTAAATTAGTGCATACGCGAATAGTTCCCTATTTCTTGTTGACATGGATAGGGTTTGAGACCCATGACATGTAAGCAATGGGGTATATGGACCTAGTATAACGTAACTTATCAATCTCGGATTTTATATCCATGGCCTTTGAAGGGTGTAAAGGTCATTTATTTTGATGAATGAGAGTGGCATTGGGCCATGTGTTGATATGATGTTCGACAATAGATGGATGTAATCCTGGCATTTCTGTGTATGACCATGCAAAAATGTCCCTGAACTCTAGAAAGAGGGATTTGCAAGCTGTTCTCTCTTCAAGAGAACATGTGGTGCCAAGATTTATTTCTTCAATGATGCCTGGTTTTACTAACATGTCAATTTTGATTGTAGGAAAGATGTTATCCATGTTCCCTTATTCAAAAGTGTCGGGTGTGGGGATTGGGTTCTTGAACCAATCCACATGTCCAAGGGGAATGAAATATTTGGTTTCAATCATATGGGAATGAGTGTCTAGGCGAGCTTGAAATACTTCTTATGCTAAGAAGAAAGATCTGTGGTGCAGGGAATCCTAAGGACAATCTGGATTTTTCGTGGCCTTTAAGATATATTCATCATATTGTAAAGTGAACAAATATAATGGGTTGTCAGTGGTATGAGTAGATGGGGGTGACATAATGGTGTCACTTGGTTGATTTAAGTTGGTGATGAGGTTGTTGTGTATGGAAGGCATAGAATATGCATGTGGACAGGTGGTCATCATTTCCTGTTAAGGTAAGTGGAACCATGGGAGGAGGTGGAGGGACTTCACTAAACAACATGAACCATATGCCCGTACACATGTGTGGATTGTGTATGATGGGGGGAGGAAGAATCTCATGGATAGGACTTACAAGAGAATTAGGTGGGTTTGGTAGGAATTATTCTTACCTTCATGGTAGTATGGTTGGAGGGGCCAAAGGTATGGATTCTTTCTTTGACAGTGGGTCAATGGGGTTACCTAGAGAGGGTAACATAGTCTAGGTTTGAGGAAGTGAAGCTTAAGGGGATGTTGGAATATTTTGGAGGTTATTCATGTGATGACTCCAATATTCGATAATGAGAGGGCACATGTACGCTAAATGCTCCATTTGATGGCATAATGCATAGTGTCATCTCATCCTTTCATTTACTGACATTGATACATAATGTATGTCAATAATTCGAGTGGTAGTGGGGGGTGCTCGAGATGGCTCGAGAAATGATGTTTGTCACACTGTTGCTAGAGTTTCCCAAAATCTAGAGAGAGTTAGACAATTATGGGTATAGTGGCCATACTGTGATCATATGGTGCATGAAAATTTGGTGTGGAGACCTTTTTGTTTGGAAGAAGGTTCTGCGGTTGTGGGTGTCGCTACTGGGGTAGGAAGTATGAGTGCTTCTTTTGGAAGCTGAATTAAATTACATAATTTAGGAAACATAAGGCACAATTTATTAGGGTTTCCAACTATTGCATAGAGGGTGAGAGATGATTGAATCCTAGGTTGGTAGGGGAGGTTGGGATATTTTTTCTTCTTGGTGCCCATTTGTTTGGTAGTATTTCCCCCACCTGTGTGAGTGGTTGGAAGAGTTGGTGTTTGAACCATCAATTGTGTGGGAAATATCTCTCATTGAGGTGGAAGGGATGCAACTGGTATCATATATCGTGGCTCTAAATACCAAATTGGTATGGCAATCACCATGTTTGTCAAGGTGATAGTAGTGGTGACCTGATATTCTATGATGTCTAGTGGTGGGTAAAAGAAGGGTATTCGGGTTATGGCTTGAGGGACTATTTTCCAAATAGGTACTTTACTAGTCATTGGTGGGTTCTCTTGAATGGGAGAATATTCCAGAGAAGGTTGTGAAGTAGTCCCCTGAAGCTATATTGGTGGCGTAGAGGTATCCATGGAGGAAAAAGGTGTAGTTCCTTTGAAATAAGGATTATCAAGAATCTCAATGCCAACTGATGTGACTACACAAACATGAGTTGTGCTTGTGGGAGGGAGGCTAGGTGGACCTCCTTGACAAGATCCCACTAATGATGGGTCTTGGAATATTATTGGTTTGACATCAATGACATGAATTAGGTTGGAGTTGGCTCGTACGAGAGGGGGAATGTTGTCTATTTTCCTTGACTAATTGCGTTCATAATGTGTCAATTGGTCGATGGTGACTATATTCCCATTGTGAGGGAAGAACATGGTGAGAAATATAGAAGAAGCAATTACTTGTATGGCATACATGTAACTTCATCCAAAGAGGATATTGTAATCCAATTGGGCATCGATGACCTCGATGTATATGAGAATCATTTTTCCCCCTAGTTCCACTAGAACATTTTGGTAGAGGCCTTCAGGTTGTGATGGGTGGCCATCATATGCTCAAAGAGTAATGGCTAACAGGATCATCTAGTGTGATCAAATTTTTTTCCATACAATGGTGTACATAATAAATGTATATGCCCCTTCATCGATGATACACCGATATACTGTTATGTTTTGGATTTTGACCAGGATTTGGAAAGAAACCAAAGAGGGAAGGTGGGGTTCATCTTTATTCAAAATCAAAAGTAATAAACTGAGTGTCTAATGGGTCAAATACCCCCAACTGGGAGAGAAAGGCTTTTTTCTATGAAGGGTATGTTTGAAGAACCTCTAACATGGATATGGTAGCTGGGGATTAAGCTAAATATTCGATAAGGCTATATATGTGTTCTTTCCTAGCATGGGGGTTGTGTACATTCCTACACAAAAGTGATTGGGGTACGCAGGTGGATGATTCAGTGCTAGGGAGGGGTATTGTTAGAGGTTTTCCTAGTGGTAATTGGGGGGAATTCGAGGTGTTCAGAGTTGAGTCAGGACACATATTGTATCGACGAATCTGAGTTTGTAAGAGGATTTCCTCCTTGGTGGTGAGGAGTATGTTGTGGTCTGTCAGATTTCCAAGTTGAGGTGGAACTGGGTGAGGGTATTGTTCCATCTATTGTAGGTGAGGGGAAGCCTCAGATTGAGTGTTAATGATTCCCTAATGAGGAATCAAATTTTGTAGGATCACTAGTGTTGGGGGTTGAAGGTAGTTCTGAGGCACCTACGGTGGTACTTGTGGGGGAGGGGTTCGTTGTGGATTCATGTCTTCCTTCATCCACTTGTAATAAACTATCTTGGGGCAATGGTGGATGTAATGACTGTATTCACCTCATAGGGAATAAGGGAATTTGGCTATGATATTTTTTCTTTTCCCTTGTTGTAGTTGGTCATTGTTATTGTCCCATAGGGGATTTTGGTTACCCTGATTCTGGTTACCTCTCATTGGGGGATTTTGTTTTTGGGGTTTTCCCCCCTGTCCTTTGTTTTTGTTTTTATTCTTCCCATTCTTTTGGTTATTGTTGGGTTTATTAGGGGGATTTTTCATATTCAATTGTTCAAAGGATTGAACTTGTTGAATGGGATAAGGTTGAATAAAATTCACCCCCACCTATTGTTGTCCATGTGGTGGAGAAATGGGTTGGAGGGGACCAGGAAAAGGGTAGTACGGATTACCTTTAGGAGGGGGTCTGTATTGATTGTATGAGGTGGATGTGCCACTCCCACTGTTGGAGTCATATAAAGTGGTAGGCGGTGGACCAGGAAGTGGAATTTGTACCTGGTTGGGTAGTGGTGTAGTTATGTGTCCTCCCATCATGGGATTAGGTGGAACCATGAAATATGGTTGAGGAATTGGGTAAGTATAGTATGGGTTCCCCTCATGTGGATGTTGGTATTGATTATCCCCAAACATGGGTATCGATTGAGCATATAGGTTAACATGGGCCATGGACCTGATCAACTCTTCTACAACATGTGATGCTATGAATTTGTCTTTTCCAAAGGGGATAGGACAAGGAGAATATAGAAATACGAAGTAAATAAGATCAAATTATTGGGCCTTTTTTATTTCCTCGTCTTTAGTTTAAGGAAAGGTAGTATCCACATCTTTGGCAATGACAAGGACTAGTGATATAAGGAACCAATATAGTCATTGTTAGGGGGTGATATCATCCTTCCAAATGCTTCTTCTTAGGATTCCATTCTTGAATATGGTCAACAATGTGGATTGTTTTGGTTTGTTTTGTGGGAGTAGAGAGAACAATGTACCATGGTTTCAAGTATCTAATAAATATTTTTTGATTGTGTGGGGAGGTGATTTTGTCTGCAAGAAGTGATGGTGTCAAATGATTTTCAATAAGTTAGTGATCAAAATGTTAACATTTGGACATCACTTGGTCCTTTACAAATATTTTTTAACTCTAACTTATTAAGTTTCAATAGAATCCTTGTGAAATTTTAAAATCCCTAGATCTCGCGCATGGTGGGCATGTGGGTCCTTACTCTTGATCCTTTGAACTTCCTAGTATGTTATCTAATCTAATAAAACTTTGAAACTATTCCTAGATTGTAGGAATGTGGGCATGTATGGGCCCTTACAAATCCTTTAAACTTCCTAGATTGTTTTGTTTTCTTAAAAACCTTGAAACTATCCTAATATTTCAAACATGCAGGCATGTATGGGCCCTTACAAATCTTTTAAAAGTGTGTTTCAAAAAAATAAACTAAGAGGTATTGGCTTCTCCTACTTAGTTGATTGATTAAAGGGAGATGGATGTTATTAAACGATTCTTTTTTTAATTCCCCGGGATCACTCAAAGGTCCAAGGAAAAGAGCATACTCAAGGATATCAAAATAGGCTCCTAGTCCCAATTTAGGTAATGATTGTAAAATGAAAATATTTCACTCTAGAGATCAAATGTTATACTAATCTATCCATGTGTAAAACAATAAAGGGAAAAATGTTATGGTTCTTTTTATCCCTTTAAATATCTATGTTTGTCTAAGTACCTATGCAAGAAATAACTCTAAGTCTACTTTTATGGTTTTACAAAGTGATGAAAAATAAACATAAATCTACTTGGTGAAATTAGGCTCAAAAATCCTTGCAATCAATGAGAAAGAAAAAAAAATCACGACTATGAATTTTGATAGTCATGCACAATGTGCAGTCTGCGCAAACATAAAAGAGGGAAAATGTGCAGCTCAGTGGGGTCTACACGTCTATTTTTCCCAAACCTGCACAAACACAGAGAAATGGTGGGACCAAAATTTGAATTGAGTTCTCTTGATTAGAGGCTCAATTGCTACATCTAAGGGTTGAACTAGGTCGGTTTTGATCCCCACAAACAAAAATAAGTCAGAAAGAAAGCTCTAATAGCCTAATTGGAGAGGATTTTGATCCAACTCCCAAGTGGAATCTCCAATATGTAGTGGTTGTTTCACCACTTGGTGAGAAAAAACAAGCCACTTAGTTTCCTTGTTAGGCTAGAAAGACAATATAGAATTTGGTTAGCTTATTAGTGGATCAACCAAAGGGAAAACAAGAAAAGAAATAACAAGAAAATAAAAAAAAAAATAAACTAAGCATGTATAAACTCAAATGGATGCATGAAATAGACACAAGAAATAGATAACAATATGACGGATCTTCAAATTGATAACACCTAGGATAATTATGGGAACTTATGAGTCCCCTCTTCCTCCTTGGGAGGGATCTTGAATACCTAAAAAATAAAACCCTCTTCTTCTAAAAAAAGGAAATAAAATGGTGAATACTTTATTGTCAAACTTCACAAGAGGAGAGAAGTGCAACACTTGCTATGGATGCTCAAGAGGCTCTAAGAGAATATGATGGCTTCTCCAAAACCAAATGAATAGCATAAAAATACTCAAAATTCTTCTCTTTGTTTTCATATGTTAGGATATGATCATAATCCCTCTCCATGGGTCATTAGTTAGTAGAATATGTTTTATATTTAATAAAGGTCGACATTAGTTAATAAGGCCTAATAAATAAAGAAGAATAAGTCAATGTAAGAAGACCTAATAGAAGCTTTCGCTTCTAGAAATATCTTCCTCTAGAAGTCTCCTTAGAATGTAGAATTAGTATAAATAAGAGTAGGATCCATTGGATATTTTTTCATGGATATTATTGTAACAAATCTTTTCTTTGTTGGAGGTTTCCCCCTCGAAGAGGCAAGTGAACATTGCTATCATAATAAAGTTTTTCTTCCTGGTGATTATTCTGTTTTTATTTCGGTGTTCTTCTGATATTTTTCTAGATATATCATCATTATTCTGTCATTTCCTTATAGATATTTTATGTTTTTCATAATATATTGTATCAGAAATATTGCAAGTTGTATCAGAGCTCTTTCCATGGAAAGACTTGTGGGATAAAAAAAAATCAGGGTAGATTTTTATTCTAGCATCTTTAAGATACAAAGATCTTTCGTTATGTCCATAAACCTATGGTCGGGGAGTCATACACGCACGAAATACAAGTGGTAATTAAGCACACATTTGTTGGCCACCCTTGTAACCCTTGTTGGTACCCCTTCAAGTGGTAGCACATCAAAAAACACTTGTATACGGATCGACCTAGGAATATTGAACACCTCCATGGATAAACCGATCAGTCCCCTGACTGTTATAGTTTCACCGAGAACAACACTCAGGAAGTGACTCTCTAGTACCTGGGTAGTCAAGTAGTACGGATAAGGGTACGATCTATCCTCCCTAGTTGGTGCCCTGAGATATTGGGTCCAGTACTACTATTGGACCCCCCATGTATATAATATTTCTATAGCATAGGGAAAACACTTGATTGTATATTCCCTGCAAACACTAACCCTTGGGAACAAAACAAAGAAATAAAAGACAAGATCTATTGTAGTGCAACCTTGTCGTTTTCATTAGGGTTGTGAAATTACTACATCTTTTCTCCTATTAAGAATTTGGGCATTACGCGTCTGCAGTATTATTTAGTTCGAAGTATATCTATGGGAATTTTTCTTCTACTGAGGTGAAACACATAGTGGTAGAACCCATAATTTTATTCATCACCATCTCATGGATGAGATCCATTGCTTTGTCCTCCCTGTTTGTAATTTTTAAATCCTCATTGCTAATAGTGGTACTATGAAGTGTGGAGGAATTTGTGAGAATGTTAAACTCCAAATGGCTTATTGCCATCTAAAAACCCACATGTGTTCTTTATTTCCATGGGTAGTTGTGATATTGTATTAGGCATGGAATGGCTTCGCACTCTGGGGATGATCACAATGGATTATCAAGAATTATATATGAGATTCACTCAAGAAGCTCACACTTATACTCTCAGGGGTCTCCAAGTGGGCTCTCCTGAAATAATCATCTCTCACGGGATGTAAAATCTCTTGAAGAAAGGCCACCATGGTGTAATTTCTCAATTTAATGCCATCCAGATCACTCAATAGGCCTCTAAGGTAGTTCCTCCTAGCTTGTAACTCATGTTGGAAAAGTAACCCAATATATTTGAGATTCCTATAGCCTTACCTCCTTCTAGGGGTGAGCATGATCATAACATCCCTCTCCTTTTGGGAAGTCAACCCCCCAATGTGCGTCCCTACAAATATCCCTTTTTTCATAAAAATGAAATCGAAAAGATGGTACACAAATTACTAGAGGTGGGGGTAATTCATGCTAGTACTAGCCCATATTCTTTACCAGTGGTGATGGTTTTAAAGAAAGAATGTACTTTTCATGTGTGCCCTGATTTTTGTGCCCTGAATAAATTGACCATCAAAGATAAATTTCTCATTCATGTCATTGATGATTTGTTGGATGAACTGCAAGGTTACTGTTTATTCACCAAATTAGAACTTCACTCTAGTTATCACCAAATTTGGATGAAGGAGGAAGATATTATGAAGACTTCTTATAGAACTCATGAGGGACATTATGAATTATTGGTCATGCCTTTTGGCCTTTCCAATGCTCCATCCACCTTCCAAAGTCTCAAGAATAAGCTATTGACACATTACCTTCCGAATTTTGTCTTGGTTTTCTTTAAAGACATCCTCATTTATAGCCACACCTGGGCTATCCATCTTCTTCATGTGGAAAAATTCCTTCACTTGCTGCAGGAAAACCAATTTTTTGTCAAAAATACCAAATGTTCATTCGATGCCAATGAAGTGGAATAATTGGGGCATATTGTCAGCATATATGGGGTAAAATTAGACCCCAAAAAGATACAAGCTATGAAATAATGGTCGTGCCCAATGAACTTAAAGTGCCTAAGAGGTTTTCTTGGTATCCTCATCCTCATCTATTAAAGGAAAATTTTCAACCATTATAGCAAAATTTCTAATCCCTTGACTGACCTCCTTAAGAACAATGCATTTCATTGGACACTTACTACTGAGAAATCTTTCACATATTTAAAGAGGGCCATGTGCACTAACCCTACCCTAGCAGCTCCCAACTTCAACAAAACCTTTGTGGTGAAATCATATGCTTTTGGCACGGGTATAGGTGTCGTTCTCACCCAAGATGGTCGACCCTTGGAATTTACTATCCAAGTGTTGAGTGGTCACAATCTAGGTCGATCTACATTGAAAAAGAAATGATATCCATTCTCCATGCAGTGCACACCTAGTGACCATATCTCTTGGGACGTCATTTTTAGATTAAAATAGATCATCGTAGCTTGATATATTTTTTAGAGGAGCGAATATCATCCCTAGAACAAAATAAGTGGATGACAAAAATGTTGGGTTATGATTATGAAAGCATATACAAAAAGGGAAAAGACAACATAGTAAATGCATTGTCAAGACAACATGAGGAGGACATATCCCTCTTTTATTTATCCTTATCCTTCCTTGATCGGATTGAAGAAGTGTGCCAAGAGTGGATAATGCACTAGACTACTTCCCAAATAATTCAGCGTCTTCAGGAGGACCCTAATCCTCCCACTAGCTACACTTGGTAGGATAATATTCTCTAATATAAGGATCACCTCGTTCTCTCACCCTCATCAACACTCCAGCCCAGGATCTTAAATGAGTTGCACTCCTCAGCTATAGTGGGTCATTCGGGATTCTAAAAGACATATATGTGTGACCGTTGTTCATTTTTTGAGGAAGGAATGAAGAAGGATATACTTCAATTTGTCACATAATGTGAGGTGTGCCAACGTAATAAAGGTGAAATGGTCAAGTCTCCAGGAATCCTACAACCCTTACCCATTCCATATTCTCTGTGGAAAAAAACATTCACGGATTTTATAATGGGCCTTTCTAAAGCCGAGAAAAATTATGTCATCATGGTGGTGGTTGATTGCCTCTCCAGGTATGCTCATTTTTGTCCATTACCTCACCCTTTCACACTAGAACTCATAGCATAAGTCTTTCTTGATCATATTTTCAACCTACATGGCATGCCAACCTCTATTGTCTCTGATCATGACCCAAATTTCACCAGCACATTTTGGAAAGAGTTGTTTAAATTGCAGGGCACCCAACGGAACATGAGCACAAGTTATCAACCCCATTTTGATGGCCAAACGGAAGTAGTAAACAAATTTTTTGAAAGTTGGAAACCTACCTGCATTGTTTTTCTTCAGAAAAACAACACCAGTGGGTGTAGTGGCTTTCATTGGCAGAATGGTAGTACAATACTTCCTATCATACGACCACTAAAATGACCCCATATGAAGTGGTGTATGGCCAAAGCCCACTGAAATTCATTATCTATATTCCCAAAAAATCCAAGGTCCAACCTATGGATACAATGCTACAAGGTCGTACAACCACTCTAGCAGCTCTGAAGGATAACCTCCACATGGCCCAAAATCGCATGAAGCAATAGGCATACCAACATCACTCAGAAAGGGTTTTTCAAGAAGGTGATCATGTGTTTCTCAGGATCCAACCTTACAATCAAACATATCTCAAAGCTTAGGGA
>ML778177.1:1218461-1230527 GCA_009831015.1 Picea engelmannii | reverse complement strand
GTAACACATCACCTGTTACATTTGCTTCCTGATTTCTCTCCTGTTGTCCATCTCTTTGTTTCTTTGGAGCTCTGCAGTCTTTCTTCAGATGTCCTTTCTTCCCACAATTCCAGCACTCTATCTTTCCAAGTTTGGATTTGGATTTTCCCTTCCTAGAATTCCCATGGTTCCCGAAACCCTTTCCTCTATCCTTTTGTCTTCCCCTATTCTCTATGTTCAACGCATTTCCTAATGTCTCACCTGTGCTTTTCCGTCACATTTCCTCACTAAGGATAACACCAACATAATCAAATTTTAAAGTATTTGAACCAGAGACAGAGTTACTTACATCCATGACCAAGCCATTCTAGCTTTCTAGCAATGAGCACAAGATTATAAGAGCCCTGACCTCATCATCAAAGTCCACTTTTACAAAACTTAGTTGATTAGTAACCATATTAAAATCATTTAAATGATCTACAACAGACCCACCTTCTGACATATTCATATTAAATAATCTCTTCATTAGAAATACCTTATTGGACGCCGAGGGTTTTTCATACAATTTGGCCAATGTTTCCATCAAACCCTTCATTGTCTTTTCTTTGGAAATATTGAAAGCCACCGACGCTGCCAGGCTCAGCCGTATCGTTCCTAGAGCCTTTCTGTCAAGAATCTCCCATTCTTCGTCCTTCGTAGCCATCGTCTTCTTTACTATTCCTCCCAATGGTAGGAATAGATCCTTCTGATATAAATAGTCTTCCATCTACATCTTCCATAAATGGTAGTTTTGGCCGTTAAATTTCTCGACCCTAAACTTTCCATCTTTCGACATTGCTCCCACTCGAACCAGGAACCCTATTTTCCTGCGAGTTACCTTTCGCTCTGATACTAGTTGTTAGAAAAACAAGAGTGTGGAGCAATAAAATAAAACAAATGCGGAAACAAAACACAGAAAATACACAATACAATAGAGAAATAGATTTACGTGGTTCACCCAGTGTGGGCTACGTCCACCAGAGAAATTTCCAGGTCCTTCCTTTATTATTATCCAGCATATGAAGGGATACAACCTACAACAAACCCATTGTAACTTCCTCTTCGTTCTCTCACAGTCTCCTATCTCAGAATACAATATTCGTCATCATACATAGCCATAATACATTTCCCTCATAAAAGAGGGTTGCCTTCTAGGGAAAAAAACCCTAACATTATTTGTACCGTTAGATCTGCGACCTTATAATGAATGGTCCAGATTTACAATGAAATTACAATATACTTTTACAAGGCAATTTTTCCTTCAGGGGATTCACCCCCGAACCCCCACTGGGGGCCCGCTTGCCCCCAGACCCCCCAGCCAGGGGGATATCCCCCCCAGACCCCATAGAGGGGGTACCCCCCCTCTGCACTCCCCCACGTGGAAGAGTGTACATACTTCTAGGGTGTAAATACTTCATGGGGTATAAACATGGCTGAAAGCAAAAGACCTCTGAATCAGGAAGATAATCAGGATCCACAACCAACAGAGAAGGGGCACACTTCCTAGGGTGAGACATGCATGTGGGGAATGAGATATTGTAGGATATTAGTTTGATTTGGATCCTTGGATGAAATCCTTCATGTTGTCTAAGATACATCAGCCTAGCTAGAAATCCATTTACCTGGGTGGAGTTTAGTCCCAACTCGGGGGTGACCCAGTGCTAAGAGTTTTGAGCAGCGTGGTCTAAGGCTGGGAGGATCATGGAAGGTATGCAGACAATTGGTGGTCTTAAATAAAATATAACTATCAATTGTGTGATAATTTACATGATTTGTATTTATACATGTGTTTATGATTATGGGTTTTTCCTGTGAATGCTACATGTATTTTTTTATTGTTATTTCTGCATGAATCTGTGTATTTTCATAATATGTTTGTTTGCTTAAATCTTTATATATATACAAATAAAATTATTGTTTTTAAGTGGCATGAATCAGCCTGGGTGGCTGGGTATGTTACAAATTGCCATCATAGCTCTAGTTTTCAACACTGAGCCTGGATGGGCCATGTAATTGGAAATTGAAGAAAAATTTTCAAAAGAGAATCATGCTAAAAAAAACTAAAGTTCAAGTTACAGAACATCCATGAGTGCCAGGAGGTAACTGAGAGCACACCTTGACCTTGTTTGAAAGACCAGGAGGTGTAGCGATTCAAGAAACCGCAATGGCCATTGGATCTATTCAGGAGGAAATATAATCCTTCACAGTCGTCGGATCTGGAGAAGGAGTGCAGCAAATAAGCCATCAATTCCTTCGAACTTCGTTGCTTTGGAAATTTTTTAGTTTTTTTCAAAAAAGAAGCAAAATCCCTGAAGCTCAAAAGTATTGAAGTGAATATACCTCGTAGATCACAGGGAGAAGTGTTAGTCATTAGATTTGGCTAAGGAAATATCTGGGTCATCGGATCAAGCACAGACCAGGAGAAGAAGCACTCTGGAGAATATCATATCCTAGCCGTCAAATCTGCATGCAAGAGAGTGTGAGTCGTAGATCTCAAGACAGTTCGGAGGTTTGACACTCTGGGAGAAATGAGTCCTTATGCTACTAGGAAGAAACTCTCCTGAAGTCCTGAACTCCAAATTAAAACTGGACCATTCGTTATTGGGAGACATGTATCTGAAGATTAGAGAATATCCAGAAGTTCAGCATTTGGGAGTTTTGTAGTGTTTTGTTGAGAAGTTCCCCAAAGCCTCAAAGCTCCGAAGTATTAGAGTAAATCATGACCATTTGTTTTTGGGGACATGTGTCTGCATATTATCAAGTATTCATCCTTCCATAGGATTGTGAGAGAAATTTGTTTTGGTGCAAAAAGTTACGAAGTCTCAGAGCGTCGAAGTCCCGAAGATTCGGGGAGCACTTGTTTGGGAGTTCAGAAAATAAATATCCACGAGTTTTGAAGTGTGTGGTAGAAGAAACCTGTGAAGCCCGAAGTTTTGAAGCTCTGGAGCCCCGAAGTTACAAATAGTGTATTTTCATAAATTCAACATTTAGGCATTTTGAAGTGTTATAGTGTGAAGTCTTTCAAATCCCGAAGCTTTGGAGCTCCGAAGTAGTAAAGCTCCAGAGAGTTATGGTTTGAGATTTCTCTAGTTCGGTGTTTGGGATATTTTTTTTGTTATGCTGAGAAGTTCTCCAAAGCTCAAATTTCCATAGCTCTGAAGTAGTAAAGCTCTGGAGAGCGATGGTTCAGTAGTTTGCTAGTTCAGCGTTCGGGTGTTTATAAGTGTTCTAGTGTAAGATCCTCTAAATCCTAGAGTCCTGAAGTCCTGGAGAACCGGAGTGACGTGGCATTCTGACATCACCTAGGGTGATTTGGACCCATATTATGAGTTCCACGTGTCATCCTGATTCATTCTTTTCACAGAATTTTTGTACCAATTGTCACTCGACATGTGTCACCCATTGATTGGGCCACGTGTCATCTCCATATTTGTACCATGTATCACCCCCTGATGTGTAGTTTCTAAGGAGACTCTGGAAGTTTGGAAATCTAGCTATCATAAAGAAAATTGGAGTATTGTGGTTGCAAGAACCTTTAAAGTGCGAAGCTCCGAATAACCTCTCTAGGAGCTCGCCAGTTTGGCGTTCAAGGAACTTAGTGTGTATATAAATCCCAAAGTAGCAGAGCACCAGAGTAATGAAACGATGAAGTTCCAATTCACAAGTCCACTAGCTCTATGTTCGGGAGAAATAAGGTGTGTTTTTGTAAGAACCTCTGAAGCTCGAAGCAGCAGAGCCCCGAAGCTCTGAATATGTACCATGTAAGAGTTCATCGTTTCAACATTCGAGGGAATTGGGAAGTGTTGCAAGAGAAACCTATGAAGCCCAAAGTTTCGGAGCCCCAAATTTACGAAGCTTCAGATAAGCATATTTCATCTAAGCGTTTGGTCATATCCCAGGGTAACATAAGATTGGGGGCCGAAGTAAAGGGGCTAGTGCTTGAATTGTTTTTTTTTTTTTTTTTAAGACGGAAAGGGGCTTAGAAAAGGAGCCTGTGGGATTACTGATTTGTACGGATCTACAGTTGAGGTAAATCAAAGGAGACTGTGAACCTTAAGAGAGGATTCAACACAAGTTCAAAGAGCTAATTTTTCTTTGAAGAAGAAGAACAATTGTACAAGGATTTCGCAGGGCAGTAAACTGTTAGAGAAAATTTCAGCATTGCAATTGAAGAAATGTTATAGAAAAGGATGTCAAATATTGGCATCTCATATGGAATAAAAACCTAAGGATAAGGTGTAAAATATTCAATATTATGAAAGCCTAAAGAATTTTGATGATGTATTTAAATAAATGCCAGGATTACCTCCTAAAAATAGGTATTGATTTCTCCATCAATCTAATGTTTGGAGAAACCCCAGTATCCAAGACCCCTTACAGGATGAGTACACTAGAATTAAAGGAATTGCAAATGAAACTTGAAGAGATTATGAAGAAAGGATATATACACCCAAGTGTGTCAGCTTGGGGTGCCCCAGTATTATTTGTTTTTAAAAAGGATGGTTAAATAGAATATGAAAGAGGTTGGACCGGGTATCAAGAATGAACTAAGGAACTTGAGGACATAATTTTATACCAAGAATATCCCACAAGATGATCAAATTCCAAGACTAAAGAATGATAAGATATGAATCTAGGTGCATCCATAAAGTTTTGGGAATCCACTACACGAAATCCACTCATGTTAATCAGAGTGCTCAATGGAATTTGGGTATAAGATGTAGTGAAATTCCATTCACTATAAAGGATTCCAATGTGTAGATAAGGTAGTACAGTGTGGGAATATCTTCTCTAAATATTGATAGGTTAAAATGTTATTTTTTCTGATAAAGATAAGCAAGGAGTATATTTGGAGATAAGATGTAACATCTCCAAGGATCAGTCATGTTGTTTGGAGATAACACCTCCATTATTACTATCAGAGTTCGTAGTGGAATCATGGTATGAAGGGAATTAATATGGCATGATAGAAGTTGATTATGCATGTCAGGTTGAAATCATATGGGTTAAGAAAGGAGGAAGTAATGGCTCATTAAGAAAATCCAAGTGTTGATATGTTCAGTCAAGGAAAGGCTAAATCAATTACTTCAAGAAATAAATTGGTGTTAAATATCCAAGGTTAATTAGAGAGCATGACTGGAAATGTAAGTTGGTCATGTAGGAGTTGGATCAAAGGGATCGAGGTAATAGTGGAATGTTGAAAATTAATATCATCATAATATATGGTTACAAGTATGCAAAGTAGACAAGAAAGATTCCACGATGGAGTCAAGTCCTTGAACATCTTAAGATAATGGAAGAATAAATCATGAGGTAGATATCAAGCTAATAGAGATGCATGCCAACCCCCCATGAGGAACAACAAAAACATTAGAGGATTGTTGATGCATTCCAAAAGTGTTGAAGGTATTTCCACAATAGCATGGAGATATCAAGTCAAGAAGAACTTAAAAATGAAATGAATTTCTAAATAGAAATAATAAGGAACCATGAAGAAGAAAATGGTTCTACACTTTGTATAGAATGCAAATAATATGGTACCTGAAAAGAATCCATCTCAAGTGATATAGAGCCATGAGTGACATTCCCAGAGGTTGGAATTATAATTGTAAATTATGATGATATATTAAAAGCAGTGTTAATTACTTCTAGTTAATTCTATGTAGTTGGCGAAGAAGGCATATGCGCATCCTTATAGTATGCTAGAGATTGGCTACATAAGTCAAGTTTGACTCTAGTTGACTAAGAAAAGAGAATATAATGGTGCAAGAAACCTCAAGTGCTAAAATATTCAGTTAGGAAAGGGTTGAAATAGTTCAGTCCCGAAAAGTAAATGGATGTTGAAGGTCCAAAGTCTATAAGACAACATGATTGGAATTATAATTTGTCCAAGTGTGAGTTGGGTTAGATGGATCCAGGAAATATATAAAAACTGAAGGTTAATATAAACATAGTATTTGGATGGAAATGAAAAAATATCCAAGATTTATTTGGATAGAAAGTGCTCATGTCATAAATAATCATGTACAGTGATTACAGTGAGAGCACAAGAAGATTTAGGAATCTGGGAAGAATTGAAGACTTTTGGAATCATCGAGGAAAAGTGATACAGGGAGAAAGAGGTTGTTGAAATTATTGCAATATCAATTATTTCATGGCTTGTTGGACAATCATACATAGAAAGAGAGAATTATTTCATGTTTGCAAGTGCTACTATTGATGTTGTTGCATATGGAAGGAGGCAACAAAAAGATGAAGTGTTGATTATAAGACTGATAAAAGAGGCATGGGATCTTCTACTGTCATCAGCTAATCATGTAGCATTAAATTCATTTAATGGAAGCTATGCAGGTATGAGTTTTATTTACTCTTGTTTCATAATGGTTGAAGGGAATTTAGGTAAGAATTTCCCCAACCAGATTTATTTTTAAAAAATAACATTATTGTATTATTTCAATTCATTAATGAGAATAAGAGACCGCTAGGTGTGGTAAAGGATGGAGGCCTGTAAAAATTATCAAAGCTTCTTAGTTTTTGAATGCACACACAGACATAGTAGCATGTCATGTTAATTTGACTATGAGGTAATAACCAAAGCAATAAAGGGTATGAACTTGTTATAAGAATGGATCCCAGAAAAGCTAGTCATGTATGAAACCATGCCATGGTTGGTTATGGAAAGGTATGGATATGGAAAGGCTACATACCACACAAATATCCAATGAACTTCCTACTTATAAATAATACTTGGATTGCAACCTTTTTGATAACACTAATGAACACCATAGAATTATATGCGTGGTGTAGTGTTCGAGTCGAAAAGGAAGGCATCTAAATAATTGAGAATACAATAGGAAGTGTATGGAGAATGTGTCAAGGCATTGGCCAGACTTCCAACTTACCAATTGTGAGATGCATGACTTAGATATAGATCATTTTGAAAATCAGTGCAAAGGTGCATTGAATAGATATGCATTGACAATTGCACGCATGCATCGTAAGTGGAAGACTTGCACTTATGCATGATAGAATTGTATGCTTGAATGCATTTGTTGAATTTGTTTTGTGAATGCATGCATATATTTTATTTAATGGAAATAATAATACTAATAGCTGAAATTTTACAAACTCATAGAGTTGAGAATGTTTCAAGAGTTGTTAGGACATTACAACAGGAAAGTTGCAAGTCAAGTAGTCACATGAGCATTGGCTATAGGAAGTTTTTTATTCAGAAAATGGAGTAATGAACTTACTTATATCAATTGTGAACATGAATATGCATAGAATGATAATTCATTCTATTTAATAAATTGTTTGGTAGTTGTGATTGAATTGTTAGGTGTATACAATTCTAAGATCACTCTGTAAGGTTTTGGTACATATTACAATGAAAGTATGATGTACAAGAGATACTAACAATATGTTGGATGAATGAAAGATGAAATCATTGCAGGAAAAATGGTATTCAGTATGGTGCTTACTGAAATCCATAAGGGATATTGCATCCTACTATTGCAACAGCCATGAAAAAAATTATGAGATAGAATTTCATATTTTGGGGAAAAGTTGAATTCCTTATGAAATGATTTTGAGTTTCTAAATGAATTTTATGTTCTCTCATGATAATTGCATGTGTGTGATGCAGATTAGATAATATTGATTAAATTTGAAATGCTTGGGAAGAAAACTATTGTTGGAGACATTGGAGCCCTTAAAATTTAGAACCTTGGTGCAGTTCTAGTAGAGAGTTGTCGCTCTCCTTGTGTGTGAAAGCCTTGGCAATATGGATCACTGAAGAAATGTGTAGCAGTGAATGGATACATGAGCCTGGAAGGGTGACTTCCACAAGGAAGAGGCAAATCAGGAGTGATTATGGCATGATAATTGTCATAATGAGGGTGTATCAAATGGAACAATGAGTTGAATTCTTTCCTGAATCAACTCTATGGAATAGAGAAAATGACTTCCAACTGCAGTAAGAATACAAGAAATAGTGCTTGAAAGTAGAGCACTAGGTGGATAACAAGCTTCCAATAGAAAAATCTTGGAGCTTTTTGAAGAATTTTTGAATTGTACATGGTATATAATGCAATGAGGACAGTGCATAAATAAGGGGAGAGGATTGTAATATCCCAAGATTGAGCCCCATTTGTAAATGTGAATGTCAATATGTTTTATAGGTTGGTGAGCCAGATTATTATAGGAAAAAAGGCTTATATGATTATTAGGCTTTATTAGGCTGGAGAACCTAGATGTTAAAGGCCAATGAGCCTATTTTTGTATATGTAAACACTCGTATCATTAATAAAATACATCGGTGCGAGTAGAAAAACCATGATAAAAGAGTAAGGGGAACTAAAATATACTAGGAAGGGAAGGGGGGGATAAGAGCCTAGGAAAGAGGCTAAGTTAGAGGTCTTATCTCCAAGGAAATAATATAATATTATTCCCAAAGACTAAGGTTGGACATAACCTATGTTATCCTAAGTTCATGTGGGAAGAGAACGAATTACAAGTGGATCCCATGCAGCTTCATGAAGACAAGTGTCCAATTTGGGAAATGCATACAAAGAGTGTGGCCTTAGTGCATGAGAGATTCATTCTGCTAGGGTGAGGAGTTTATGTGTCCTTTCACATTGGGGGGGNTCTCCATTCTTCCCACTTAGAATGCATCCATTGATCCAGATTATTTTCGGCATGAAATGAGTGATGAGATATAATAAAGAAATGTAAAGAGATATCTTGGATATCCAATAATATAACATAAATTTATCATAGATGAAACCATAAACACAAAGATACAGTAATACACAATTTTCTATTAATGAGCGAAAATGTACAAAGGCTGTAAAAATACAGAGTGAAAGACTCATTGGTGGCAACTTATCTCTGAGAAGAGATGTGACAGATACTCGCATCCATGAGAAGATGATTTTACAATGAGGCTCCAAAGGCCTTTTTATAATAAAGAAAATCCAAAACCCTAACCCCAAAATATGAAAATCCAACAATTTTGTGGACCCTGTTTTGGGTAGTTTGGTGTATCAACTTCTTGGGGGCGTAACTTTGGCATACAATCTTCGTTTGGGACGCATGACAGCTCATTAGAAATTTATCGTCAAGGATATTCATTTAGGGAGCTCAATCAAAGACTTTGGCTATCATTGAGAAGCACGATCCAGAAAAACCTTCATTTAGTCCCTTAAAATGGCATCGGAAGTTAAAAACTGCTAAAAATAGTAAATTGCCAAAATTGCCAGAAAATTGTTTTGAGCGAGTTGGAAAAGGTGGGTGGCCACCGATATCCACTTGGATCAATCCTCCCTCCTTAGGAAGCAATGGAATCCATTGATTTGAGTGTCCAGGGGAGAAGGAAAAGAGTTTATTGAATGTGCATCTTGATGAGCTACTTGCCTTGTTGGAGAAGTTGTGTTGCTTAGCCTTTTGAAGGTTTTCACAAACCTGTGGCTGGAAGGGTTGGAACTTTTTAACCAATTTGGATACATGATATTTCTGTGTGAAGAAGGAATCTTTACACTTTGCTACAGTATTTTCGACCTGCTTCTTTTGGATAGAAGGTGTTTGGGCCAAGGCTGTAGTGGTTCCAGCATCCTTATGTTCACCTTTTGAACAGATTGTGAAGAAGATGAATTTTGTAGTATGAGATACTACCTTGCAGCATTGTTTAGGTGGGCCAGTAGTCAGAACCACATCTGGTATCGTGTAGAGATGACCCCCCATAGTAACAATGACACTACGGGGTTGAGACTCATAGATAGCATGGCGCTTCCACATATATGGTTCGCCCAAGAGAACATCACAGACATCCAGTGGGGTGACATCACATAATACCTCATACTTGAAGGGATGTATGTCGTATGACAATCAAAACTGTTGGCTGACAAAAATATCTCGTCCCTAGGGAAGCCACCCGATGTTGTATGGATGTGGGTGTGGTGTCGTTGAAAATCCCAATTTTTTTATGACCTCTGCTAAGATGAGATTCTTATGTCTTCTGCTATGAACAATAAAATGAAGTGGGGTCCCCTTCACCCACATCTGTGAATGAAAAATTCTCTCTCCCTCTTCATGATCAGTTGGTTCTTCTGGTTGAATTGTTGTGGTCGCGAAAATAGCAGTGGGGTCTGCGTTGATGATCTGTCGTTTCTCAGTATTTTCTGAATCATATTCTGAATTAGGGTTTAGCTCCTTGTCTTTGATTTCATCCACCAATGAATGTTTTGAGAGACATTCATCAGTGTTGTTCTAGGGGATTTTGTGGAAATTGCACCATTTTCTGGTGTCCTTCTTCGTCTTCCTGTGATCCTTCTTTTCCTATGGCTTGGACTGGTTTTCGGGAGACTGTTTGTTAGGGTCGTCTTTATCATACTTTGGTTGTTGCGGATTTGCATACCTGAACTCCCATTTGTTCTGGGGCTTAAATTTCTGCTCGATTTTAAAGCATATCGATAAGCAGCAGCGAGTGATGAGATGTCCAGAAAATCCATTTCAGTTTGGATGTATCTGTGTAGAGCCCCACGGTATTTCAGAACCAAATGTAGTTCAGAGTCTTTGATACCCAGCTTGGTTCACAAGGTATGGAAGGTATTGTTGAACTCCAGAACTACTTGGCCCCTCTCTTGTCATAGTGTGGTCCATCTCATATACTGGTCCTCATAGTTTCCAACAGGGTAATACTGTTCATTTACTGCATTCACACAAAAATCCCAAGTAGGATCGACCCCATATATTCCAGAATATTCTATGGAAATTTTCTCCCAGTAAGTTTCCCACCAATGTTTGACATGGGGGAGAGATTTAAGGAGTGCGAAGGTGATATTTTCCCTATCAGAAAAATGGTGAACAAAGAAATAACCTTCTAGCATATTTAACCATTTGTCTAGGGTATCCGCATCTATTTGACCTTCAAATACGGGAATATAAAAATTAACCTGTACCTTGAAAGGAGAGGTTCTTCCAAAGTGGTTTTTTGATGAATATGTGTATGTTTCTATCGACGAGCATTGAAGGATGTGGGGAAAAGTCTCCATCATTTCGTCCCTCTACCGCATGAGAGCTTGCTCAAGAAACAGATTGATAGAATCGTTTTCTCTGGTTTTTTTTCTTTTCTTCCACCATGGAGGGTTTATTGGGAATGCGAGAGTGATTGTCTTCAATAGAGACAATCTCAATACCCAACTTTATATACTCAAACCTCATCAGGGACATGCACTGAAAAAACAATCAAGAGCAACATGCTTTGATACCACTGATCCGAATTATTTTCGGCACGAAATGAGATCGAAGATATAATAAAGAAATTTACAGAGATATATTGGATATCCAATAATATAACATAAATGTATCAGAGATGAAACCATAAACACAAAGATACAGTAATACACAATTTTCTATTAATGAGCGAAAATGTACAAAGACTGTAAAAATAAAGAGTGAAAGACTCGTTGGAATGGTGGCAGCTTATCTCTAAGAAGAGATGTGAAGGATACTCACAACCATGAGAAGATGATTTTAAAATGAGGCTTCGAAGGCCTTTTTATCATAAATAAAATCCAAAACCCTAACCTTGGAAGATGAAAAGCCAACAGTTTTGTGGACCTCGTTTTGGGTAGTTTGGTGTATCAACTTCCTAGGGATGTAACTTTGGCATACAATCTCTGTTTGGGGCGCATGATAGCTCATTATAAAGGTATCATCGAGGAGATTCTTTTTGGGGGCTCAATCAAAGCATTTGACTATAATTGAGAATATTTATCCCGAAAATCCTTCATTTAGGCCCTCAAAATGGCCCCAAAAGTTAAAAACTGCTAAAAATAGTAAATTGCCAAAATTGTCAGAATTTTTTTTGAGCAAATTGGAAAAGGTAGGTGGCCACCGATATCCACTGTTAAGCCCTAATATTGGCTCATTACCCCTTAATTGGGGCATATTATATTAGTAATGCTATTTTATTTATGTCGGCTTTAGGCCATTAGTTGTAATTTAGATTAGTAATGTTATTTTAATTATGTCGGCTTTAGGCCATTA
>ML778177.1:1172534-1189594 GCA_009831015.1 Picea engelmannii | reverse complement strand
TCTTACTCCACAAAGCGTCTTCCCGTGAGGGCTTTCGCCATAAGGGGACCACTTTGGAGTTCATCCATATTTACTTCTTATCAACCATGACAAAACAATAATGAGTCATATTTACATCAAACAATATTGGGTCCATTACCCAATCCTTTGTGCTATGGGTATTTCTTAAAGGGTTGACATCAATGACAACCAACCTTAATCAACATTATATGTGTGTGTGTGTGTGTGTGTGTGTGTGTGTGTGTGTGTACACACATATAAAATTATTGTTTTTAAGTGGCATGACCCAACCTGGGTGGTTGGGTATGTTACATTGTGGCTCCAACGAGAAGAAATCCTCAATAACCGTGAATGTCATATGTGTGGCCGCATTATCAAGGAAGTGTTGATAAATTGGAAGGGCACAACACTAGAGGAGGCGACCTGGGAACCTGCGACCATACTTCAACAGTTTCCATACCTGCAGCCTTGAGGACAAGGCTTCTTTTGAAGGGGGAGGTCATGTTAGGATATGATCCTAACCCCTCTCCATGGTTCATTAGTTAATAGGATATGTTTTCTATTTAATAAAGGCCAGCATTAGTTTATAAGGCCTAATAAATAAAGAAGAATAAGTCAATGTAAGAAGATGTAATAGAAGCTTCCACTTCTAGAAAGATATTCCTCTAGAAGTTTCCTTGGAAGATATAATTAGTATAAATAAGAGTAAGATTCATTGAATATTTTGTCTTGGATATTATTGTAATAGAGATATGCTCTGTTGAAGGTAGCCTCCTCGAAGAGGAAAGTGAACATTGCTATCACAATAAATTTTCTCTTCCTGGTGATTATTCTGGTGTTATTTTGGTGTTCTTCTGATATTTTTCTATATATATCTTTATTATTCTGTCATTTCCTGCTAGATATTTTATGTTCTGCATAATATATTGTATCAGGAATATTGCAAGTGGTATTAGAGATATTTCCAGGGAAAGAATTGTGGGATCATTTTTTTAGGGTAGAGACATATTCCGACGTCTTTAATATACAGAGATAGACCATTACACACATAAACCTGTGGTCTGGGAGTCATACACACAGGAAATAAAAGTGGTTCTTAAGCGCACATCTGTTTTCCACTCTTGTAACCCATGTTGGTACCCCTTCGAGTGGTAACGCATTCGACGACACCTGTATACGGATCGGCCTAGGAATCCTAAATACCTTCATAGATAAATCGATCGGTTGTCTGAATTCTATAGTGTCACCAAGAACAACACTCAGTAGGTGACTCTATAGTACCTGGGTAGTTGGGTAGTACGAATAAGGGTACGGTCTAGCCTCCTTAGTTGGTGCTCTTAGATATTGAGCCAAGAAATATTGTTGGACCCCACATGTATATAAGAGATCTATATAATAGGGAAAACCCTTGAATGTAGATTCCATGCAAACCCTAACCCTTGGGAATAGAACAAATAAATAAAAGACAAGATCTATTCAAGTGCAACTTTGTCGTCTACATTGGGGTTGCAAAAATACTACATTTTTTGTCCTGTTAAGAATTTTGGCATTCTTCCTCTATAGTATTATTCAGTTCAGAGTATAAGTATGGGCATTCTACTTCTGCTGATGTGCAACCCATAGTGGTAGCACCCATAATTATTTTCATCGTCGGCTCGCAGATGAGATCCATTGCTTTTTCCACCCTATTTCCAATTTTAAAATTCACATCACTAATGGTGGTACTATGAAGTGTGGGGGCCGTTGTGAGAATGTCAAACTCCAAATACGTGATTTTTATCTGAAAATCTACATGTCCTATATTTCCATGGTTGGTTGTGATATTGCATTAGGTGTGGGATGGCTCTGCACTCTAGGGCCGATCACAATGGATTATTAATAATTATATATGAGCTTCACCCAAGAATATCACCCCTATACTCTCAGGGGTCTCCAAGCAGGATATCCTAAAATCGTTAGCTCTCACAGGATGCAAAATTTTTTGAGAAAAAGACACTATGGTTTGATTGCTCAATTTAATTCCATCCAGGTCACTGAATAGTCCTCTGAGGTAGTTCCTCCTATTCTGCAACTCATCTTGGACAAGTACCCCAGGATATTTGAGATTCCTATAGCCTTAGCGCCTTCTAGGGGTGAGCACGATCATAGCATCCCTCTCCTTCTGGGAAGTCAACCCCCCAATGTACGTCCCTACATATGTCCCTTTTCTCAGAAAATTTAAATAGAAAATATGGTACAAGAATTACTAGAGGTGGAGGTAATTCTCCCTAGTACTAGTTTATATTCTTCATCAGTGGTGATGGTTTTAAAGAAAGAAGGTACTTGGTGCATGTGCCCTGATTTTCATGTCCTAAATAAACTGACCATCAAATATCAATCCCCCATTCCTATCATTGATGATTTTTTTGATGAACTACAAGTTGCATGTGTATTCACCAAATTAGACCTTTGCTCCGGTTATCACCAAATCCAGATGAACGAGGCAGATATTCTAAACACTACTTTCAGAACTCATGAGGGACATTATGAATTCTTGGTCATGCATTTTTTCCTTTTCAATGCTCCATACACCTTCCAAAGTCTCATTAATAAGCTATTTAAACCTTACCTTTATAAGTGTGTCTTGGTTTTCTTTGATGATATTGTCATTTATAGATGCACCTGGGATAACCATCTTCTTCATGTGGACAAAGTCCTTCACTGGCTGCAGGAAAACCAATTGTTTGTCAAAAATACCAAATGTTTATTTGGCACCAAAAAAGTGGAATACTTGGGGCACATTATCAACATAGATGGGTTAAAATTGGACCCCAAAAAGATACAATCTATGCAATAATGGCCTCTCCCAACGACCTTAAAACGCCTAAGGGGTTTTCTTTGTCTCACCTGCTAATACACGAAATTTGTAAACCATTATGGAAAAATTTCTAATCCCTTGATTGACCTCCTTAAGAAGAATGCATTTCATTAGACACATGTTACTAAGCAAGCCTTCATAGAATTAAAGAGGGCCATGTGCACTACTCCTTTCCTAGCAGATCCTGACTTCAAAAACCTATTTTTGGTGGAGTCATATGATTTTATCATAGGCATAGGTGTCGTGCTCACCCAAGATGGTCGACCCTTGGAATTTACTAGTCAAGCATTGAGTGGTCACAATATGGGCCAATATACGTATGAAAAAAAATGATGGTCATTCTCCATGCGGTGCACACCTAGTGACCATATCTCTTGGGATGCCATTTTCATATTAAAATAGGTCACCATAGGATGAAATATTTTTTAGAGCAATGACTATCATCCCAAGAACAAAATAAGTGGTTGAAAAAATTTTTGGGTTATGATTATTAAATCATATACAAAAAGGGAAAAGATAACATAGTAGCAAATTCATTGTCAAGACAAGATGAGGAGGATGACTCCCTCTTTGATTTATCCTTATCATTCCCTAATTGGATTGAAGGTGTGACAAGAGTGGTTAATGCATAAGACTACATCCTAATTAATTCAGCGTCTTCAGTAGGACCCTAATCCTCCCACTGGCTACACTTGGCAGGATAATTTTCTTCGATATAAGGATCACCTGGTTCTCTCACCCTCCTCAGCACTCAAGCCCAGGATCCTAAATGAGTTTCACTTCTCAACTATAGTAGGTCATTCGAGCTTCCAAAATACATATTCTCATGCTCGTCGTTCATTTGTTTGGGCATGCATAAAGAAGGTTATACTTCAATTTGTCACAGAATGTGAGGTGTGCCAACGTAGTAAAGGTGAAACAGTTAAGTCTCCAGTCATCCTATAGCCCTAACCCATTTCATCTTCTCTATGGAAATAAATCTCCATCGATTTTATAGTGGGCCTTCCTAAAGCCAGGAACAAGTCTGTCATCATGGTGGTGGTTGATCTCCCTCCAAGTATGCTCATTTTTTTCCCTTACCTCACCCTTTCACACCATTACTTGTATCACACGTCTTCCTTGATCATATTTTCAAGCTACATGGAATGCCAACCTCTATTGTCTTTTATCATGACCAAAATTTCACTAGCACATGACCAAACTTTCACTAGCACATGAGCACATATTATCACCCCTAGTCTGATGGCCAAATGGGAGTAGTCAACAAATTTTTGGAAACCTACTTGCGGTTTTTTTCTTCAAAAAAAAAAACACTAGTGGGTGTAGTGGCTTCCCTCGGTAGAATTGTGTTATAATATTTCCTATCATACAACCACTAAAATAACCCCATAGGAAGCGATGTATGGCCAAAGGCCACCAACAATCATTACCTATATTCTTGGCACATCCAAGGTCCAACATATTGATACAATGCTGCAAGTTTGTACAACCACTCTAGTAGCTCTAAAGGATAGCCTCCACATGTCCCAAAATCACATGAAGAAATATGCAGAACATCATCATTCAGAAAGGGTTTTTCAGGAAGGTGATCAAATGTTTCTCAGGCTCCAACCTTACAAGAAAACATCTCTCAAATATTAAGGACAACACAAACATCAAGCATATTGGTTTCGTTGCTTACAAATTGGCCCTTCCTACTACTTCCAAAATCCATCTGGTGTTCCATGTTTCCTATCTGAAGAAAGTGGTGGGACAAAATTGCAGAGACCAAACCAGCCTGCTAGAATTAGATGACTAAGGTTCCATGTGGCTCCAACCAGAAGCAGTCCTCAATAACCATGAATGTCAATTGTTTGGCCACACTATCAAGGAATTTTTTATCAAGTGGAAGGACACAACACCAGAGGAGGCGACCTGGGAACCTGCGACCATATTTCAGCAGTTTCTGCACCTTCATCCTTTAGGACAAGGTTTCTTTTGAAGGGGGAGGGAATTTTAGGATCCGATCCTAAACCCTCTCCATGGGTCATTAGTTAGTAGGATATGTTTTCTATTTATTAAAGGCCAACATTAGTTAATAAGTCTGAATAAATAAAGAAGAATAAGTCAATGTAAGAAGACCTAATAGAAGCTTCTGCTTCTAGAAATATCTTCCTATAGAAGCTTACTTATAAGGTAGAATTAATATAAATAAGAGTAGGAGGAATTGGATATTTTGTATTAGAGATTATTGTAATAGAGATCTTCTCTGCTGGAGTTTTCCCCCTCGAAGAAGCAAGTGAAAATTTCTATCATAATAAATTTTCTCTTCCTGGTGATTATTTTGGTGTTATTCTAGTGTTCTTTTGACATTTTTATGGATTTATCATTATTATTCTATCATTTCCTACTAGATATTTTATTTTCTGCATAATATATTGTATCAGGAATATTTCAGTATACCTTGGTCATGTATTTATAGGACCAATGTAATATTTTTCATAACTTGTTTGTAGTGTGAATGGGAGCCCTTTGAAGGTACTACCCATCCTTTTAGTAGCCCCAAATCTATTTCAAGCCAATTTTTGGAGTCTTGTCATGGTACACTTCGACTTGGAAGTGGTTGAGGCCCAAACAACTACATTAATGCATCATTTATGCATCACCATGGGTTCTAATGGTGACAAACCTGCAAACCACGTAGTTTGCACATTCAACATTGTGTTGGCTCACACAAATGCGTGAAAGAAAGATTTAGGGAGATTGCACTAAAATTTATGGACTATTTGCATATATTTTCTTTTTGGATAGGTTTTGTAAATGCTTAAGGTATGTTGATTGATATGTTGTTTTCATACTTTCTTCATCCATTTCCTATATTGTTGTGAGAAATTTTTCGATGATAACAAGGGTTTTATCGCATTGCAACATTCATCAAAGGTTATGTTGGTTTGTGACATTCTTCAATGGTTATGACAAATTTGGACATTCATTTTGGCTTACTTTATGTTAAATTTCTTCATTCTTTAATATTTATATTGCATTCCAATGTTCACCAGGGGTTATGTTGCATTGAATTTTATTGAATTTGGTTGGCCATAACCCACATTCCTCAATAATTATGTTAAATTGTAACATTCATCTTCACTAACTTATGTAAAATTGTTGCGTTCTGAATCACAAAAGGTTATGTTTCATTGTGAGGGTCATCAAGACTATCTCACAGAAATTTTAGTTCACTTTGGTTGGTGATTCTTCATTATGGTTGAGCGTGGTGTTTAATTGTGGTTGACGAGGGTTAATGGTTTAATAATATTAATAATAGCTTTGTCACATTGCATATTTTATCAAAGGTGATGTCGCATTATGACATTCATCAAGGGTTTCATCTCATTGAAACATTTTTCTTGGGTTATTTTGGATTATGATGTTCAAGAATGGTTATGTCACATTGTGACATTCATCTCACCTAAGTTTATGTCAAATTGTTTGGTTTATTAATGGTTATTTTAGATTGAAACATTCATCTTTCCATGTTAATGGCTATGTCACATTGTGGAATTCATCAAATTTCATGTCACATTGTGATTTTCATTAAGGGTTTTGTCGCATTGTGAAATTAATCAAATGTGATTTCAAATTATGACATTTAGTAAGGATTTTGTTGCATTGCAACATTCATCAAGGGATTTGTTGGTTTGTGACATTATTCAATGGCTATGACAAATTGTAACATTCATTTTGGCTTACTTTATAATATGGATATGTTTGATTATGATCTTCCTCATTGGTTATGTGACATTGGTACATTCATCTTGGTTGACTTGTGTCAACTTCCTACATTCATGAAAGGTTATGTCGCATTGTGGCGTCGATCAAATGTGATGTCACATATTGACATTCATAAAGGAGTTTTTCATATTTTGACATTCATCGAGGGTTATGTTGAATTGCAACATTCCGTTATGATTATTTCAGATTGCAACATTCATATTGTCGTGTTAACAACTATGTCACATTCTGATGTTCATCAAATGTCATGTCGCATTGCAATGTTCATTAAGGGTATTGTCGCATTGTGACATTAAGGAAATGTGATGTCACATGTGACATTCACAAAGTATTTTGTCACATTATGATGTTCATTGAGGGTTACGTTGGATTGTGGCATTCCTTAATGGTTATTTTGAATTGTGACATTCATATTTTTGCATTTACGTCCATGTCATATTGTGGCGTTCATAAAATGTCATGTCACATTGCGATGTTCATTAAGGGTTTTGTCGCATTGTGGCATTAATGAAATGTGATGTCACATTGTGACATTCATTAAGGGTTTTGTCTCATTGCAACGTTCATCAAGGATTATTTTGGGTTGTGACATTCTTCAATGGTTATGTCAAATTGTGACTTTCATTTCAGTTTACTTTATGTGAAATGTTTGCATTACTTAATGGTTATTTCCAATTGAGGCATTCATCTTTGCATGTTAATGGATATGTAACAACGTGGCATTCATCAAATGTCATGTCACATTACGATGTTCATTAAGGTTTTCATCACATTGTGAAATTAATAAAATGTGATGTCACAATATGACATTTATTAAGGGTTTTGTTGCATTGCAACATTCATCAAGGGTTTTGTTGGTTTGTGACATTCTTCAATGGTTTTTCAAATTGTAACATTCATTTTGGATTATTTATAATATGGATATGTTTGATTGCAATTTTCTCAATGGTTATGTGACATTGAGTCATCCATCTTGGTTGAGTTTTGTCGGCTTCCTACATTTAGAAATGGTTATGTTAGATTGTGTTTTCGATCAAATGTGATGTCACACTGTGACATTAATAAATAATTTTGTCACATTGCAACATTCATTGAGAGTTATGTTGGATTGTGACATTCCTTTATAGTTATTTCGAATTACAATGTTCATCTTATTGTGTTAAGATATATGTCATATTGTGATGTTCATTAAGGGTTTTGATGCATTGTGCGATTGATGAAATGTGATGTCACATTGTGACATTCATAAAGGATTTTGTCACACTGCGACATTCATCAAGGGTTGTGTTGGATTTTGATCTTCCTTAATGGTTTTTTTGGATTTTGAGATTCACCTTGTCACAATAAAAAACATGTTATATTGTGGCATTCATCAAATGTCATGTCACATTGTGGAATTAATGAAATGAGATGTCACATTACGACATTCATTAAGGGTTTTGTCGTATTTCAATGGTCATCAAGGGTTATGTTGGTTTAAGACATTCTTCAATGGTAATGTCATATTGTGACTTTCATTTTGACTTACTTTATGTGAAATTTTTGTGTTTCTTAATGGTTATTTTGTATTTCCATGTTAATCTTGCCAAGTTAATGGCTACGTAACATTTTAGAATTCATCAAATGTCATGTCACATTGTAATGTTCATTAACGGTTAATGAAATGTGATGTCACCTTGTGACATTCATAAAGGATTTTGTGACATTGTAACATTCATAGAGGGTTATGTTGGATTGCAACATTCCATAATTTTTATTTTGGATTGCAACATTCATCTTGTTGCATTAACAACCATGTCACAATGCGGCATTCATCAAATGTAATGTCACATTGCAATGTTCATTAAGGGTTCTGTGACATCGTGGAATTAATGAAATTCAATGTCACATTGTGACACTCATTAAGGGTTTTGTTGCATTGAAATTCCCATAAAGGGTTATGTTGGATTGTAGCATTCTTTAATGGTTATGTCAGATTGTGACTTTCATTTTGTCTTACTTATGTGAAATTGTTGCATTGTTTAATGGTTATTTTGTATTGAGACATTCATATTGCCACATTAATGGGTATGTAACATTGTGACATTCATCAAATGCCATGTAACATTGCAATACTCATTAAGGGTTTTGTCACATTGTGACATTAACTAAGTATGATGTCATATTGTGACATTTATTAATATTTTTGTCCCATTACAATGTTCATCAAGGGTTTTGTTGGGTTGTGACATTATTTAATGGTTATGTTAGGTTGGAACATTCATTTTGGATTACTTTATAATATGTATATGTTTTATTGTGATGTTATTAATGGTTATGTGACATTGAGACATCCATCTTGGTTGAATTGTGTCAGTTTCCTACATTAATGAATGGTTATGTCACATAGTGGTGACAATCAAATGTGAAGGGTATTGTCGTATTGCAGTGTTCATAGAGGGTTATTTTGGGTTGTGACATTCTTGAATGGTTATGTCATATTCTTTCTTTCATTTTGGCTTACTTTTTGTGAAATTGTTGCTTTGCTTAATGGTTATTGTGGATTGAGACATTCATATTGCCACATTAATAGCTATGTAACATTACAAAATTCATCAAATGTCATGTCACATTGTGATGTTCATTGAGGTTTTTTCCACATCATGGCATTAATCAAATGTGATGTCACATTATGACATTTATTAAGGGTTTTCTTGCATTGAAATATTCATCAAGGGTTTGTTAGTTTGTGACATTCTTTAATGGTTATGTCAGATTGTAACCTTCGTTTTGACTCACTTTATAATATGGATATGTTTGAGTGTTATGTTATCAATGATTATGTTACATTGAGACATCGATTTTGGTTGACTTATGTCGGCTTCCTACATTCATGAATGGTTATGTCACATTGTGGTGTTAATCAAATGTGATGTCACACTATGAAATTCATAAAGGATTTTGTCACATTGCAACATGCATTGAGGGTTACATTGGATTGTAACATTCCTTTATGGTTATTTCATATTGCAAAATTCATATTATCATGTTAATAACTATGTCACATTGCAATGTTGATTAAGGGTTTTGTTGCATTGTGAGACTAATGAAATGCAATGTCACATTGTGACATTCATAAATGATTTTGTCACATTTTGACATTCATCAAGGGTTATGTTGAATTGTGACAATCCTTAATGGTTTTTTTTATTTCGATATTCATCTTGTTGTGATAATGACCATGTCACATTGTGGATTTCACCAAATGTCATGTCACATTGTGATATTCATTAAGGGTTTTGTCATATTATGGAATTAATGAAATGATATGTCACATTGTGACATTCATTAAGGGTTTTTTCACATTGCAACGTTCATCAAGGATTATGTTGGGTTGTGAAATTCTTCAATGGTAATGTCAGATTGTGACTTTCATTTTGGATTACTTTATGTGAAATTGTTATTTCAAATTGTGACATTCATCTTTCTATGTTAATGGCTATGTAACATTTTGACATTCATCAAATTTCATGTCACATTGTGATGTTAATTAAGGGTTTTGTCGCATTGTGATGTTGATCAAATTTGATATCACATTGTGACATTTTTAATGGTTTTGTGAGATTACAATGTTCATCAAGGTTTTTGTTGGCTTGTGACATTCTTCAATGGTTATGTCAAATTGTAACATTCATTTTGAATTACTTTATAATATTGATATGTTTCACTGTGATGTTCTCAATGATTATGTGACATTGAGACATCCATCTTAGTTGACTTGTGTTAGATTCCTACATTGAAGAATGGTTATGTCGTGTTATGGTGTCGATCAAATGTGATGTCACATTGTGACATTCATAAAGAATTTTGTGACATTGAGACATTCATCAAGGGTTATGTTTGATTACTACATTCCTTTGTAGTTATTTTGAATTTAAACATTCATCTTGTTGCATTAAAGGCTATGTTCATTAAGGGTTTTGTCAAATTGTGACGTTAATGAAATGTGATGTCACGTTGTGACATCCATAAAGGATTTTGTCACATTGCGACATTCTTGGAGGATTATGTTAGATTGCGACATTCCTTAATGGTTATTTCAAATTGTAACATTCATCTTGCCATGTTAAAAACCATGTCATATTGTGGTGTTAATCAAATTTCATGTCCCATTATGATGTTCATTAAGGGTTTTATCGCGTTGTGGAATTAACGAAATGTGATGTCACATCATGACATTCATTAAGGTTTTTGTCGCATTGCAATGTTCATCAAGGGTTATGTTGGGTTGTGACATTCTTCAATTACATCAGATTGTGACTTTCATTTTGGGTTACTTTATGTGAAATGGTTGTGTTTCTTAATGGCTATTTTGTATTGCAAATTTCACCTTGCCACATTAATGGATATGTAACATTGCAGAATTTATATCAAATGTCATGTTATAGTGCAATGGTCATTAATATTTTTATTTCATTGTGATGTTAATCAAATGTGATGTCACATTTTAGCATTTATTAATGATTTTGTTGAATTGCAACATTTATCAAGGGTTTTTTTGGGTTGTGACATAATTCAATGGTTATGTCAGATTGTAACATTCATTTGGGATTATTTTATAATATGGATATGTTTGATTGTGATGTTCTTAATGATTATCTGACATTGACACATTCATCTATATTGAATCATGTCAGCTTCTTGTATTCACGATTGATGGTTATGCCAGACTCAATGGTTATGTTAGAATGTGACATTCATCTTAGCAAATTTTATGTCAAATTGCTACATTCCTTAATGGTTTTGATGCATTGTGACATTTATCAAGGGTGATGTTGAATCAAGTTTGGTTGAATTTGGTTGGCCATAGCTGATATCCCTCAAAGGTTATGTGAAATTGAAACTGGCATCTTCATTGGACTTATGTCAAACAACTACATTCCCAAATGGTTATGTTGCATTGTGTCGGTCATTATGGTTATGTCACATTGAATAATGATGGTTTTGTTGCATTGTGGCACTTTTATTGGATTATGATGTTCCTTAATGGTTATGTAATTAATTGTATGAGTATATATAATATTTGAAAGGTAACTCCTCAAATAATAATACAATTTTGAAAACATTTGACAATTATGGTTGACCATGGTTGACTATATTGACATTTGTTAACTATGTTTGACTATAGTTCTATTTGGTTAATTATGGTTGTCTACACCTAACCATAATGGCATTGCTACATTCATCTTGGCTAAATTTATGTCAAATTGTTGCATTGCTTAATGGCTTCACTGCATTGCAATGCTCATCAAGGGTAATGTCACATTGAGTTTGGTTGACTTTGGTTGGCCATAGTTGACATTCCTCAATGGTTATGTGAAATTGTGGCACTCATCTTGGTTAAGTTTCTTCCATGATGGATCTATGTCATATGATTATTGAGAACATATCAAAATCATTGTTCGTTATTCATGTACCATTTTGGCCTTTTCAATTTTTTTATATTGTAACAACACCATAAGGGCAATGATAAAGTTGAGGACATTATTTTTTGGTAAAAATGTTAGTTTAATCTATTCTCAAATTCACATTTTTGTGCCAGGAAGAATGAGATGCTCTATAACGTTCTGGGAATGTGTGTTTCGTCATTTCTTTTGTAGCATTCTTAGCCATAACCACATAAAAGAGAAGACTCACAACATAAAAATGGGGGATGATGTTCATTTTTAATTTCTTTATGTGTAACACTCTTATCCACATTTAGGGAAAAAAAGTCTATTATCCACATCAATTTTTTTAACATAAATTCAATTTATCACTTCGAATTATTTTATGGCAGTGATTATAAAAGTTTTTGAGTCTATTTCAGCCATTTTAAAATTATATCTGAGTAGTTGGACCAAATTTGTACAATTGGGAATCATAAAAATGGTAGATCATAAACATATTAAACTAAAATAGTTGAAATATTAAACTAAAATATTAAAAACACTTACAGTGGAATGGAATTAATTATGTATCTCATCTGAAGATCTAATCTTCGATATCCCTATAATTTCTTCCCAACAGAGTCGCTGCATAAATCCCTACAATGTTCAATAGTTGGCTTTGGAAGGTTTTCAAGAAAAATAACTCCTTAAGAACTCTAGGTAATCGATGCAGAGCCATATCGTAAAGGATAAAAACAGTTGACTGCCAAAAAAAGTTTACAAATTCCAACCAACAACACAATTGAATTCCAAACAAAGTTTACAATTTCCACCCAACAACTACCACACACCGCTCGAATGCAGGACAATGTTTACAACTACCACACCACTTGCATGCGGGAAAATGTTTACGGCTAACACACCACTTGAATGCCAGACAACGTTTACAACTTCCACCCACCAACTGTAGTGCACCGCCCACCTTGAAATTCAAGAATCCAAAGAGTTAGCACACATCGACCATCAAATAAGAACACCTATAAATCACATGTTTTTATTATTTTCCTATTAATTTTTTAAATGAGGATTTTTTATGATGACCTTCTAGTTCATCCTGGTTGTACATTTGTCCCATATCTCCTTGAATCTAGTAAAAAGCATCTTCATACTCAACCCCCAATTATAAGAGGTTATTACGCCTATCGACATAATGATAATTTAGTATTTTACAAAAGATATTACTTAGTGTCTAAATTAATTTCATATATACACGCATTGCTGAAGGTGGTAAAAACTGTTAAGTTTCCAATTGGTAGTGAGGATATCCATCATTAGTTATTGTCTGTAAATATAGAATGACTCATCATAAAGAAACATACATTTCCTTTTTCTAGATGTATCTAGGTATTGATTTAACATGTTTCTTACACCAGAGGAAGACAAACTCTTAGCCCATAATGAAAATTTATAGGTCTTACTCCAAGGCCAAAAGGGAGTTTCAACCTACATACTCTCTGCAAGAAATCTAGTGTTCATTATAATCATCATCAAGGCTACCTCTAATGAGGTCATATGTGTTGGGTATGTGTTATATTCTTTGAACAACTAGCTATAATGTATGCTACATTGCATAGGGGGGTGATATCCCCCCTACACAGGGGTTCAGGGGCAGCGCCCCCAAGAAATTATTTTTGCCTTGGGAAATGTGTCATATTTTTGCCTCATTTTTCGTGTTGCCTCATTTTTCGTGTCCATTATTGGGAAGTTTTTTGACACATGATTTTTGTTGATGGTTTTCTATTTCATTTAAGGAATTAGGGTTGTTGACTAATCCAGGTCATTGGGTTAAGGTTTTGGACGTCGTTGGCTCCTATATGTATATTGTATTGTAAACAATGTATCACTATGAATGAATATAGAATATGATGGTTTTCCTGGTTTGGGTTTCCAGGGGAAAAATATTTGTGTAATGTGTGTATTTTACATTGTATCTTTTATGTCCTTTTATTGAAAATATGTTTGTAGTAAAATATTGTACAAGGTTAAAATCTACATTTGGTATCAAAGCTTTGTTGGCTTCAGGGGGATTCCTTTGTGGTCAAGGGTTTGGATCGAGACTATGATAAGCCTTGTTATAATGGGAGAATTGTGGTATTGACTTTTCACGTGAAAATAAATGGCGAGCAGTTCGAAAATGGAGATCGAAAATCTTAATGGGAAAAGTTTGGAGTTGTGGAAGCTCAATATGGAAGATATGTTGGTGGAAAGAGATCATTGGATCGCGGTGGATCCAGGTACTGCACCTACAAGAAATTCAAAAGATGACTGGAAAAATTTCGATCGGAAGGTGAAGAGCACAATCCGACTGTGTCTCTCAAATTCAATATTACTAAATGTGTCATAGGAAGCTACAACCAAATATTTATGGGATAAGTTGGGGTAGTTGTATCAGTCTAAGTCCCTAGTAAATAAACTATTCCTGAGAAAGAAGTTGTATAACCTGAGGATGAGAGATGGAGACTCAGTGGAAAAGTATTTGAATGCCTTCAATACTTTGGTAAGTCAATTAGTATTTGTTGATATTAAAATTTCATATGAAGACAAATGTATCAGTTTATTGTGCTCTTTACCAAACTCTTGGGATAGTCTGGTTGTGGGCATAGGTAGTAATACAACTTCCTTGAATTTTGATGAAGTGATCTCATCCTTGTTGTTGGAGGAGATGATACGGAAGAACATGGAAGGATAGAGCACAGATGCATTATTTGCAAGAGGACGCTCCCAGGAAAGAAATAGATCTAAGTCCTCAAGTGGGAGATCTAAGTCTAAGGGAAGATATAAGTCTAAGGGAATATCTAAGCCTCCCAAAAAGTTTGTAAAGGTATTCTGGAGATGTGGAAAAGAAGGGCATTACAAGAAGAAATGTGTAGTGTACCCTTTTCGCAGTTCAGAGCTTACTCGCGCTCTGATACCAATTTGTAGCACACCCATTTCAGAACTCTGGGCTTACTTGCGCTCTGATACCAATTTGTAGTGTCACTTTTCACTACCGAGGCTTTCAAACCTCTCGCTAACCAATCTGTACATGGAATCTTACATAAAACATACATAATTGTATAATCACATGTGTAACAGCAAAGAGATACATTTTAATTCTCAGAATAAACATATAGTCACTTTTATAATTAGACAATCCATAGCTTTCAACAGTAATTCATTTACACAGCGGAAAACATGATAACAGATCCAGAACAGTCATGATAAAATGTGGTAAAAATATAATTAAACACTTATCTTGTGACAGTGGAGAAATCCACCAACCAAATGCAGGCCTTCCATGAACCTCCCATCCATAGACTGCAATGCTCCTCAACTCAACAGTGGGTCACCCCTGAGCTGGGACTGAGCTCCACCCCAGGGCAAGGAATCCAAAATTAGGCTGAGGTTACAGGGAATTCAGTCACACACAACCACCAGGAAGAATGCTCTCACAGGAATCTCCCATGCTCACTGCCCACAGACCCTCATTCCCCACATGCCTATTCCACCCCAGGAGAGTGCACCTTCTCTGTCACCTGGATAGTCCTTCGGCTACCAGTCTCCCTTACCTTGGGTTACAGGAACAGACCGGACCAGAAGTCTCCGGGTTCTGTGGCAGCTACAAGGTTCCTTCCAAGAGCTCTCTCCTTCCTCTGTGCACTCTCTCACCTGGAGGGAGTCGCTCACAGGCCAACAAGCCTCACGCAGTCCAGAACTGTGTGCCACAACAAACATAGGGAAAACGGACACAGGCTTCCCAAGAACCGGTTCAGCAGTCACATGATGTTCTCACGGTCAAGATTTCAGAACAGGGCTCCATGCACAAGCTCGCTTAGTGTTTCTTGGGAAAACAGAGACTCTTCCCCGAAATTGACATGGACATTGCGTTCAGGGAATGCACACACTGGTTTTCTCTCACAGACAGACTCCACAGCTCTGAACAACGGTAAACACGCATTCTTCAGCCCCCAACACAGGCTTCCTCTCTATAACAAACATACATGAGGTCTCTTGCAGATTGGCTCGTACGGCTCTTGCTCAGGGCAGTCAGGTCGAATGGAATGCGAGAGCCCCCCCCCACGGCTGTTCCTTTCTGTTTTATTTACATGCGTCAGGGTGGAAATTTGTCACCTTGGAACTGCATGTGTTCCATCTGCATGCCTCCCTATACACGCCTTTCCTTTTTGCTAGGAACTTAGGATAAAATAATATCCACATGGATTTTTAGGAAATAATATTAAAATATTATTCCAGGCCTAAGCCCCCTAGGATTAGCCTCTAGGCTCAACACTCAGCCCCTTTTTCCCACCTTCCAGCCCCTAATCCCTTGCCCACTCTGTGGACGCTCAGTCCCCCTTCACTCATTCATCATGGTCGGTCTGCACCTGGCGGTGTTTATATTTTATTAATCATTCTGCATACATACAAGTACATCAGCAGGCTCCTGGCCTTCTACACTTAAGCTCCCTGGCCTAACAAACACATAAGCCTACCAACTTATACAAAACTCAGCTCACCAGCCTATAGAACATGTTTACAATTCATTTCATATATCCTTATTTGCAACGAGGCTCGGCCTTGGGGACACTACAATCCCCCTCCCCTTATTTTTGCACTGTCCTCAGTGCAACTTTACATCGCATCTGCAAGTTCTTCAAAATTTTCAAAAATATGTGGGTACTCTGCCTGCATAACACCTTCATGCTTCCATGTCGCATCTTCAGGGCCGTACCAGGTCTACTGGACCTTTACAAGTTCTATAGCTCGATTCCGGAGCTGTTTTCTTTTCCTGTCCAATATGCGCACAGGATGCACTTGCAGGACACCCTCTAGTTCCACCTAAATCACATTCCAATCGATTACATGATTAGCATCAGGTATATAGATTTCTTAAGTAATGAAATATGAGATACCTTAGGTACAGTCGTGGGTGCAGTAATGCAATCATTTATGCAATGTATATGTATGTATATACAAACAAATTC
>ML778177.1:1118817-1136691 GCA_009831015.1 Picea engelmannii | reverse complement strand
TTTTTTTTTTTTTTTTTAATAAAAGTGGTTGACTAAGTTTGTATAATCTTATGTTTTGGGGATTTTCTCTTTTCAAGATAAAGATAAGGTTGAATACATTTATGTATTTAGAAATATAATTTAAATAACAAAAAATTACATATTTATCTAAATTTATATCAATCTTATATTTTAGGAATTTTTTCTTTTCAAAATGCTAAATACATTTATATATTTAAAAATATAATTTAAATAAAAAAACATTACATTTTTATCTAAATTTATATAAATAACAAAAAATTAAACAATTTCATAAAAAATTCTTTTACATTATACTTTACCATCCATAATAAGTTATAATATATCAACAATAACAATTATAAAGAAAACATCTATCTAACAATTATAACAATACAATAATAAAGAAAACATCTATTTAACAATTATAACAATAATGAAGAAAAAGTCTATCTAACCATTATAATTATAACAATAATGGAAAGAAAATATATCCAACAATAATTAGACAATATAGACAACATGGATAAATTTGTATAATCCTATGTTTTAAGATTTTTTTCTTTTTAAGATAAAGTTGAATACATTTATGTATTTAGAAATATAATTTAAATAACATAAAGTTACATTTTTATCTAAATTTATATCAATCCTATATTTTAGAAACTTTTTCTTTTCAAAATAAAACTAAATATATTTATACATTTAAAAATATAATTTAAATAACAAAAAATTATATTTTTATCTAAATTTATATAAATAACAGAAAATTAAACAATTTCATAAAAAAAAATTCTTTTACATTATACTTCATCATCCATAATAAGTTATATTATACCAACAATAACAATAAAAATTATAAAGAAAAAATCTATCTAACAATTATAACAATAATAAAGAAATATGTATCTAACAATTATAACAATAATAAAGAAATATCTATCTAACAATTATGACAATAATGGAGAAAAAATCTATCTAACCATTATAATTATAACAATAATAGTGAGAAAATCTATCCAACAATAATTAGACAATATGTTCAATCAAAAACTTATTAAATTAATAATATCTAGAAATATAACAATAATAAAGAAATATCTATCTAACAATTATAACAATAATAGAGAAAAAATCTATCTAACCATTATAATTATAACAATAATAGTGAGAAAATCTATCCAACAATAATTAGACAATATATTCAATCAAAAAGTTATTAAATTAAAAAATAATAATTAGACAATATATTCAATCAAAAACTTATTAGATTAAATAACGGAGTCATTCCCTTATCATAATCATTAAAACCTAACCAACCACAAATTCAATGAATGATTAACTCGACTAAACCCTCTACGACCCGAATCTATAATTAAATTACTAAATCCCAAAACGATTGAATATATAAAATCACAAAACAATTAAATGAAAACATAAAATCCCAAAACAATTAAATTAAATCCCAAAACAATGGAAAGCTATTTGTAAGACATCACTAAGCCTCAATTCTCCATACCCCTAAACCTAAGTGTGCCCTGTGAAAGCGTCATTTGCTAAGATATGGCAATAGCCTCTAAATAATAATCCTGATATAATCCCAAGATAATTTCCGTTCCTTTTTCTGTTTTTCAATATCGTGTTCATAGTTTCTTAATCATATTTATTGTATACACATCAACTACCCACAAAAAAATACATGTGGATTTGCTTTTATTTATATATAAATAATTAAATAATGTTACTCATAAGCTTCAAGCTTTAATTCACTTAGACATTATTTTACACATATTTACAATAATGAGATCACGTATGAAAGGTTTTACCAACTAAATTTTGTTTAGTGTCCCGTGTAAGGTTGAAGGGGAACAACACTTAAATTTTAAGTTCAATAGTTCTTTAGGTAAGCTTGCTAACCTATAATATCCATTAATATCGATTGTCTAAACTTATAAATTTAATATATGAATTACTTCAGGTGATCTTGTCTTTGAAGAGTGGGAACCTTGGTTTAGGTTTTCCAAATGATAGGCTTATTGGGAGAGGTGGCAAGGCTTGTGTATTTTAGTGGGATGTTGGAATGAGAAAGGAGGGTTTTGGCTATTGTCGATTATGATTTATAATACACAGATTCATTAAATATCTTTTTTGTCAATAAGACTCGTGAAAACCTTATCTAGACACTCCCATGATAGTAGGTTACCATGGGTTTTTGGTTGCAAGTAGGAGACTAGATGTTTAAGCGGTGTCATGTTAGAGGTGCAAGTGGGATAACATGTCTAACCAAATATATTTTTCAGGGCAAGGTTTCTATGGTCACCTTGAATGAGTTGGCCGGGTTCATATGGATTCATATTAGTGACTTAGCCCCTCTCCAAGAGACATCTACATTGTAGTCTACTACTTCCCCCTGCCTCATCTCAATTTTTCGTTCATAGTGATTTAGTTAGGGATCCCTACCTAGAGTTGTATGCCGACATCATTCAATATTTAGTAGTTGGGAAGGCCATCCTTCTAAGTGAATTTAATTCCCATGCCAAATCTCTCTAGATTCCTCTCCATGACCACTCTAAGGATGTGCTTTTTGTTCGAGAGATAGATCTAGAGTGAGTGGGACTTCACCAGTTGTTGGATAATGCTTTGGGGCCTATTACGACTTATGGAAAGAACCTCTTATGAGTAGGAGAATCTCATGAACTACTAATATTGAATGGCCTCTCCTTCTTAGGGTCCTACACTAACCCCCTAAGTAGATAGATATGTCGATATGTATGGAGGTCATCTATAGTAAATAATACCCATGTAGTAGTGTGAAAACAATAATTGTAAGAAGGATTATGAGAAGGTTATGTCTACTAGAAAATTCCTTCTCTAGAATGTTCCAAGGAGGTAGATATAACTATATAAAGAAGTAGAAGAAATGCAATGAGGTGTCTTATGATTTTTATTGTAATCTAATCTCTGCTCAATTGGAGGTTTCCCCTTCAAAGAGGCAAGTGAACATTGCTTTCATCAATAAAGGTTTAACATTTTGTGGTATTCTAGTTATTTATTTGGCTATTTTGATTGTAATCTGTCATTTCTGTAATAAATTTGAGTAAAATCCATTATTTATTCTCTTCATCTTTCAATTTACTTATAAAGAATGCCATAAGTGGTGTCAGAGCACTTTCATGAGCCAATATTTTAGAGCAATTTTTTCCAAGCTAGAGATGTGTTCCAACGTCTATAAATAACATAGCGATATGTTGTTTAGTGGGTAAATATGTGGTAGGGGGATCATACATGCAGGAAATAAAAGAAGTTTCACCTTGTTGGACACCCTTGTAACCCCTATTGGTACCTCTTCAAGTAGTACCACATCAAATAACACATGTATACGCAATTTCACTTTGATGTACCCTAGGGTATATCAAAATTCCCCTAGGTCACCTCAAACCAACTTTAGAAAATTCAATCAACCATATTGTTGCTATAGTGGCACTGAGAATAATTAGGGTTTTTGCATCCTCAACCCTCTATTGTTGATAAGGTTTTGGACCTTTTAGAATCTTCTTGAAATTCCACAGATGGTTAGCCCTACATGTGTGATTAATGTGGGGATAACATGGCATGCACTCATACCATGGTGGCCAACAAGGTAGGTCAACTTGTGGGAGGCATAACTTCCACATATGATCTTTGATTGAGGAAATTTTCACACTGTTGGAAAGGTCTCAGTGTATAGAACAATGTAAAGGGGCTAGGATATATGATCTTAAAGTTTTGACCCAAAATGTGCCATTTGATGCCTCAAAATGGCTTGAGAAGGTTTTGGACCCCAAATTTCTAAACTGGGACCTGCCACTAAAATGGGCCCTGTAATCTAGCTGCTCCATTTTTTCCACCCATAAAGTACCAAGATAGATGGAAAATTATATAATGATCCATTCTGGATCACCAGGGGAAAGGGAGTGCCATGTGAAATAGCTCTCTAACATACGTGTGGGTTCCAACGATAGTACTTGGACCAATTTCTCAAGGTGTTAACTAAATAATCCCAACCATGCCCTTATCTGGACTACCTAATTTCCTAGGTACTAGAGATTAATATTCTTGAGTGTCCTAGATGACTATCAAGATATGTTAAATATTGGGTTGCTAGGAAGAGATGGGATTCCATTCTTTAGCATTGTACATGTTCCATAGTTGATAAAAGCATATAGGAGTGGGATTTGAGAGCATAATAGAGGAGGAAGTAGATTATGTAGTAGCGATTTGGGGACAGTGTCATAAGAAACTCCATAGTGAGTACCCCTTTGTATTTGCATATCATAATTGAAGAAAAGATAACAAAGCATAGGCCTCATGGTCTAGCTGGTGTTTTCTCCCATTTTGTGTTTCCTAAGATACATATTATGTTCATTGTGTGGATGGTGTGCTCATTAGCTTTGTTCTTTCATTTTTGTATTTCAGTTATTTAAAAAAAAAAAGAGTAATAAGCTAATAATAATTAATCTAGTATCTAAGGAAATAAATTGCATAATCTAAAATTTCATAATATTACAATGATTTGTAAATTTCCATGGATATTCCATTGGAACAGTTTGTCACAATAGATCTTATAATATTGTGAAATATTAGATTATGCAATTTATTTCCTCATATGATTAATTATTACTAGCTTATTGCTCAGATTTATGAAAATAATTGAATATAAAAATAAAAGAACGGGAAATATATACTTACCATCAACACAAATGAAACAAGATATATCCTAGGAAACTTGGTAAGGGAGAAAAACCCAGCTAGAAGGTGAGGGCTATGCTCTTCTCTCTTTTCTTCGGTTATGAAAATGAAAATACAAAGAAAGGGACACTCACTATGGAGTTTCCTATGACTTTGTGACCTAAATGGCTACTACATAATCTTCTCCCTACCTCTATTATGCTCTCAAATCCCACTCCTTGGATTCTTGCTCAACTATGGAACAAGTGAAATACAAAATAATGGAACCCCTTCTCTTCCTAATAGTCTGGTATTTAACATAGTAGGGTTTTTACATCCTCAACCCTTAATTAGTGGTAAGGTTTGGAAATTTTAAAATATTCTTGAAATTCCACATGTGGCTAGCCCCACATGTGTGAGTAATGGGGGATAATGTGGCATCCACTCATACCATGGTGGTAAAAATGTAGTCAAATTCTAGGAGGCATAGCTTCCATATATGAGTTTTGATTGAGGCAATTTTGGCACCATTGGAAATGTCTCGATGTGTATAATGGTGTCAAGGTGGTAGGATCTATGCTTGAAAATTTTTGACCCCAAAAAATGCCTCTTGATGCCTCAAAATGTGTCTAGAAAGTTCTCAACCCCAATTTCCAAACTGGGACCTACCACTAAAATGGGCCCTGCAAGCCAATTTATCCAAATTTTCCACCCAAAAAGTAACAAGATAGATGAAAAATTATATAATTACCCATTCCAAATCATACACGATTTTTTGTGATGAGTTGTTCCAATGGAATATCCACAGTAGTTTACATTTCATATTGGTAACATAGTAGGTTTCTTTTGGGTATTTGTGGAAAGTTGCAAGATCCAAGAATTGGCTCAAGAATAAATTCATAGAACCCTAGACATGGTGAATGATTATATTCATAACAATCCTTAGGACATAGTGTAAGAGAGATTTTTGGGGCTAGAAGAGTAAGTTGTTGATATCTCTCGAAGCATGACCTTTCTCATGGCATCACTAGCGAACAAGTTTAGATATTTTGTGGATTTTGTTGGATGTAACTCAAAAGATGGATCTGATGAGAAACGAAAACATAGTGAAGACCCAAAAAAGGAGTTGAGAAAATAGTCAGAGAAAGAGAAACCAAGTTCCAGTGCCATCACTCCTTCACAACCTTTCTTTAAAATGGAAGAAAAAGTGGAAATGAAACCCTATCAAGGTGAGATTGATTTTTTTTATGTTGAATCATTGGTTGTAATAGTTAGAAGTGTATTTTAGTGTCCATAACATAGATGAAGATTATAAAATTTCATTTTCCCGATTGAAACTAGAGGGCCATGCAATAACCTGGTGGGAAAGCCACATAGAGAAACTTAGGCTAGAGGGTGATCCGCAATAACTATGATCTGAATTGGATCTTTGTCAAACCATATTGTAAATTTTTCAATAAACATATCTTTGTTTTGTTTCATTTTTGTCCTTTTTGGGAAAAATGGAAGTGGAAACGAACAATTGTGATGGTTGGCCTTCCAAAGGAAACCTATTAAAACAATGAGGTATATAGTGAAGAGGGAAATGCAAGGATAATTAAGGGAGAACAATAGCATAAATGGAATATTGAAGAAGACAACCTACTCGAAGTTCAATGGACGAAGGAGTCAAGAAGCTTATGCACACTGAGTGAAGGTGCTTCTAATCCATGCAATGTGCAATTTGTGTATTGACAGTGAGTAACAATACATATAGTCTGTGTATATCTCAACCCTCTATAATTTCCTCGTGAGCATAGTAAAAAAATATCATTGAATGTGGAAATCTATGAGTTAGTGTTTCAATTTCATGGTTAACATGTGTTCATTGAGTTTTATGCACTTGAAAATTTTTTGCTATGAAATTTTTTGGTTATAAATGTTTGATATATGATGATATGACCCCTCAAACACCCATAGTTTGAGGAGGGAAGAGTTTTTTTTTTTAAACCCCGCAACCAAATCATCATGACCCAACCCCATCATCGAGTATGGAGCCTTAACATATAGCTTCCTCTATATGTTTTTTAAGTTGAACCATTAATAATTTCCCTTTGGTGAATTTATAAATCATCCATCTCTTCCTATTGAAAATGTTATCATTGAACCCGAAATCAAAATCTCACTATTTCATGGATAGTGGATTTTGCATAGAGAAAAAAATGTTTAAGTATCTTGAATGTGTGTCGACTACCTCTATCTTGGAAACACCAATTTCATTGTAGAATTCACTAGGCAGAGTCTCCTTGATCCTTAGTGACTAGATGTGGCAGTAAGTCACCATGTAAACCAACAAATCTCTTAATCGATTTAGTTTTCCTTCTGTCCGGATTTATCACCAAAGCATACCAGTGCAGTTCTCATTTTTCTTTCTAGAGGCCATGAATTCAATGTGTTTGGTGAGAAGCAATTTACCTTTAGCATTAATTCACAACCTAAAATTTCCATTGACTTAATTTTTCCCTCGATCTATGCTTGTGGATTGAGAGATTAAGAGTGATTTCTCCCTTACGGTATACAACATTAAAGATGTTCATATTGGCATTCCATTCACACTATAGTTGAACCTTGCCCCATTCATTGAAGATCCACATGGTGTTAAGCCTAGGTCTTTAATAGCTTGTGAGCAGGTTCACATTCTATACCTTCTAAGGTTTACTAAAATCAATAAATATGCTCATTCATTTCAATACAGGGTGACATACAGATCTGTATTGGATCATTATATTATTGTAATCTATTTCTATGCTTTTAGAGTGGAACAAATTGTAGGAATAGGCTTGCAAGGTCATTTTAGTGGTAGGTCCTAGTTTGGAAAATTGGGGTATGGAACCTTCTGAGGCCATTTTGAGGAATTAAACAATATTTTTGGGGTTTTTGGTGTCAAGAAATTGTGCACACACCCTCAAAATGTTTCTACACTTCAAGAACTTTCCAATGGTGCAAATCATTCATTAATCGGAGTTCATATGAAAAAGTTATGCCTCTCGAAAGTTGACCTACTGTGTTGACCACCATGGTACGAGAGGATGCCATGTCAGGCCCAATTACTCATGCATATGGGGCTAGCCACATATGTAATTTTAAGAATATTATAGAAGGTCCAAAACCCTATCACAATTGAGGGTTGAGGAAGTAAAAAACCTACCCCTAGATGACTATCAGGCTATGTTAAATACCAGGAAACTAGGAGGAGAAGGGGTTCCATTCTTTTGGCATTGTATTTTGTTCCATAGTTGAGAAAAACATACAAGAGTGGTATTTTGTGAGAATAAAAAAGGAGAAAAGATTTTGTAACAACCATATAGGCCACAATTCAAAGGAAACTCCACGAAGAGTGCCTCTTTCTTTGTACTTTCATCTATACTAGAGAAAAGAGAGTAGAGCAACCTCACCTTATAGTTGGGTTTTCTCCCATATTGGGTTTACCAGGTCATATCTTGTGCTTATTTTTGGATGGTGTGATTGTATTTTATTGTTGCTCTATTTTTCGCATTTTATCTATTCATAAAGAGAAGTATAAAAAACACTAGCCATGGAAAATGCATATGTTCATAACAACCCTTAAGATCTAGCATAAGAGATATTTGAGCGGTTGGAAGTGCAAGTTGCTGACATCAACCATAATATTAACCTCTTCATGGATGCTCTAGAAAGGAATCTCAGACCATTCATTTATGATGGAGGCTCTAACTCAAACAACAGATCGAAGGGAAAATTGGATGATCAGGAAGACTCATTATCCGGATTTATGAGCAGAACGAAATGAAACCACATATTTAATAATAATAACACAGAAACACAGTGAATAATAATAGATATACAGTCAAACTTAACTTCTATTAAATAAGAAATATGCTGCAAACTGTAAAATGAAGACTAAAACAAGCTTGCTAGAATGGTGGCAGCTTGTCTCTGAGAAGAGATGTGACGCCTACGCTCTATCACAAGAAGATGAGTACAATGAGGCTCTGAAGGAAATTTTACAATAAACATGAATTCCAAGACCATATACATCCAAAAATCTAACCCTGGGAGATGAGGAGCCAAAATTCATGTGGGCCCCATTGGGGCAAGTTAGTACATCAACTTCCTGAGGTCGTAAATTTTGCATACAATATCCTTTTAGGGCGCATGATAGCTCATTGGAAAGGTATCGAAGACAAGATTCATTTTGGGGGATCAATTAGAGACTTTATTATTAATTGAGGTGCTCTATCATGAAAAACAATGTTTAGGCCCTCAAAATGGCCCCTGAAGTTTGGGACCCGAAAAACTGCTAAAATAGTAAGTTGCCAAAAAACTATTTTGAGCCAATTAGACAAGGTGGGTGGCTAGGGAGATCCTCCTAGATCAATCCTCCCCCCTTATGAAGAAATGTTCTCCATTGCGTTGATTTCCCCCATCAGATGAGGGATTTGTTTTTTAATTTGGCCCTGGGTGAGCCACTTGCCTTGGTTCAGGAGCTACTCTACTTTGGCAACCCGATAAAGATGGATCCTCTGCTGACGAGTACCCTTGACCTATGTGTCCATGATATAATTAGTGAATGTATGTTCTATGTAGTCAGGGTGGAGCTCTATTGGTGTCAATTGTTCTTCTATCTCTAAGGTGTCCAATAATGGTGGAAAATAAGACTAAAAGAGGTCCACATAGAACACTAGGTGCAAGCCAAGGAAGGGGGGAAGGTTGAGCTCAAAAGAATCGTCACCCACAATCTTGGTGATGGTGTAAGGTCCATAACAGAGTGGATGAAGCTTTTGATGAGGCCCTGTAAGGCGTTCTTCTACAAGTGAAACCAAACTTTGTCTCCCACCTGAAACTAATGTGGCACCCGGTGTTGATCATGGCGTTTCTTGTACTTGGCATTGGACTTATATAAAATATCTTGAAACTATTGGCAGATGTGTTGTTTTCGTTCAATGAACTAGGTGGCTTTGTCACCTTTAGTTGTATCATGTGATGAGTCTTCCTGGGTGGTTGCAAGGGGTGGTGAAACATCCATGGGGCCAAATGGTTGAAATCCCAACCACACCTGAAAGGGGTTGTGGTCGGTTGAGAGTCATCCCTGTGTTGAACATAGGGAAGACTCTCATCCCAAGTGTGTGGGTTCTTGGAATTGTACATACAAAAGATGTGCATGATCATCCAGTTGACGACCTTGGTTTGACCATCCATCTGAGGTGGAAGGAAGTGGACCTAGTGAGCTTGGTGTCCAGTAGTGACCAGAGGCTTGATCAGAATGTGTTGAGGAATCGGTTGTCCTAATATGAGATAATGGTTTGTGGGATCCCAAAGTGTACCCACACTCATTCAAAGAATATCTTGGAAGTGGCCTCTGTTGTGATGTTCTTCTTGCAGGCGGCTAGAATAGCAATTTTGGAAAATTGATCAAAAACCAAAAAGACAGTCATTTCCCCACTTGGTGGACAAAAGGACCGACATGTATTCCATTGAGATGGATTCCTAGGTCCCGTCAAGAGTAGGAAGATGAGTGTACAAGCCTTGTTTCTTAGTGGTCGGTTTGGAAATAATGTAGGCAGTGCATGACCGTATATACTTGTTGACATCCTGTCAAAGTTTTGGCCAGTAGAAATGGAACTGAAACACTTCCACTATCTTTTCCATGCCAAAGTTTCCTTCCACTCGAATGTAGTGGGATTCCAAAATTAGCTTCGCTTGCTCGCTTGATGGAATGCTAGTGGAAATTAGTGATAGTTGTGTTTTCTCCCGGCATCTGGTAGGTGTTGGCAAAGTCAGGATCTGTCTCATAGAGGTGGGTCCATCCAGAGGTCTTGTGGTCATAAGAGTCTATCAGTGTGGTGAGTGTCGTGACTAGAGGTCGGCTGAGGAAATCAACGACTCAGTTGGTACTCCCTGTTATCACTGAAATTTCGTCCGCAAATGGTTACAGAAATCCAGCATCGTCAAACAGTTATGAGGTCACCCATGGACCAAAATTACCACAAAAGCATTTCCAAAAGGTCCAAAACTATACAAATAGTGATAAAATTAAACTGCGCTATGACTACACAGGGTGCGTGCGCACATGCGCTATCCAAAAAATGCGGGAAAAATTCACATGCGCATGATGCGCGACTGTGGTCGCTAAAAGCCGCGCACATCTGAGAACGACACATTTATGAGATTGGTCAGCCTCCCACCCACTTCTGGTTCAGCTTCCAAGTTGATGTGACACCCAAATCTTGACTGAATCCGACTGGGTGGCTGGTCAAAGACCTAATAATGCCCTAAATAGCCTCTTTTCGCACTACAAGMTGGTTGCACAATACCTCAAAGAGGTGCTATAAAACAAGGCCATGGGTGCACTTCATTTTCAAGGAATTCATTAGCAAAGTTATGTTGTTGCTATTCTCTTGAGGAATCATCTATTCTCATCAAGAGTATACTAGCACCATTACATTGGGCAATCCATCTCACCTCTTGAGTGGATTAGCTTGGGATTCTTTCACCATTTCATTCAAAGTTGTAAGAAGAGCTTAGTTGTGGGGGTCCAAGATCCCTCCCTTGGAGAAAGAAGGGACCCATAGTCCTCTTTCTTCTTGGTGTTTTCTTTCATTAATATAATCCTTGCCATTGGTGACATGAGTCTTATTGGTTTTTTTGTTCTTATGTCCTTATTCTCAATAGTTTAGTTGTTATTTTATTTCTTAGTTTATTCTTTTATATTTCTTTCTCTAACCCTTTCCTTTACAGTTGTCTTGCTTAGCTAACCCAACTATGCTTGTAAGCACCTCTGTTTTTCTCATTTAGGTGACAAAAGAGGCGCAACAGATTGACAACTCCACTGGGGAAAGTTATCAATTTCCTACCCCATTTGGGTTTTTATAGCTCTTCTTTTGGTTTATTTAACCTGCAGGTACCTTAACCAATCCAAGCCGACCTGCAAAATATCCAATTCAAAGTTGAATTGAGAGAATTCCATCCAGAATTTTCTTTTCGGCCGTGTGTCATTTGTGCGTGGGTTTGTTGGCCCACAGTCGTGCATTGTGCGCACGTGCGCCAAAATCACAGTGTTGTTCTACGCACCTGTACCCAAAAGCCTGTTTCGGTCTACGCACAGGTGCTCAGTGCGCCTCTGTCTACTCTGAGACCTGCGCACCTATGAAGAAAAATACACATTGTAAGGTTTTTTGTTATTTGGGGAAGGCCCCTAGCCTTCTTAAAAGTGGTTTCATGCATATTGTAATCTACACCACACTTAGTTCCCTCTTCATATAAAGGGATTAGTCAAAACACATAGGCACTTAGGGGGTTTTAAATCATTATTTCCTCTTTTGCTTTCATTTTTCCACATGGATGGCTTGTTTTGACTAAAGATATAAGTTGGAATCATTTGTAATCACACCAAACTTGCATTGGGACCAGAAGTTGGATAACAATCGCTTAGTATGCTCTTCTCTCGCGCTTCCAAGCGATCTTGAGAATCAAAAAAAGATTGTAGGACAATTTCATCTCCCTTAAAAAGACTAAAACCTTTAAGAGAGGACAACAGCCCCCTCGGGACTCCTCTTAGTTTATTTTTCAAACACATCTTAAGATTGTAATGGGCCCATACATTCCCACATGCTACAAAGATAGGATAGTGTTGAAATTTACTTTCTTAGATTAAATCACTAGGTAAGTTTAAAGGTTTTGTAATGGGCCCATACATGCCCACATGATCATAATCTAGGATAGTTTCAAAGCTTTCTTAGATTAAATCACAATAGGGAGTTAAAGGAATAGTAAAGGGCTCACATGTCTACATGCTAGTTTCCTAGGGAGTTTTGAATTACGCAAGGTTGTACCAAAGACATTTAGTTAATTAGGTAATCAGCACTTGTAAGGACCAAGCAAAGTCCACATGCATCAAGGTGACACCTAATTCATTAAAACATTGGCACATTTTCACTCATTCACACACAAAAGTCACTTATCACTCACATAGTTTTCCTCTCGAAACGTGGAGGTCAAAGTAAGTTTCCTCCAAAGGGATTCCGAAACACCCCACGCTTTTCTTGATGAAACTATCCACTCCCATTTAATTTCAACGAGATTGGCTCACACCCCCAATCTCTCAAAACAACCACATCTAAAAAATTTCTAAAAAAATCACTAAATTTTTCCTCCACAAGAGGTGCCAAAAGAAATTTTTTAGTCTAGGTAGGATTTCGGGGATAGGCATCCAAACAACTCCCCATTATCTGGTTCTCACATTGTCAAAACAATAGACGTTGTCAAATAGGGAACTGTAAATCCTCCAAGTCAAGTGTTCCTAACACCATAAGGCAGGGAGATACATGTGAAGGGTTGAAGGCCAAGGTCCGGTTGTTCTGTGCATCCCCCCTTGAGGCACCCACCTCTTGGACGGGATCCAGCCCGTGACCCATTTCTTAGGCCGAAAATCTAAATGTCACACTTTGACCGAGGTACCTACTGACCAAATTTTAGGACATCTACCCAGGTGGAAATTGTGGGTTGCAATTGCACCTTGATCGGATTTTGTGTGGCTATTGGGAAATATTTCCAGCTCTTTCGAGATATGCCCCTTTACCCCTCATTATAACTGATTATTTCATCCTTCACTAGTTTCTCTTCTGGTGACTTCAGACCCCACTGTTGAGTACTATTGGAAGGTCCAGTGTTATTTGAGAGGAAGGGCGTTATGTCTTTTAGGAAAAAAGCATTTGTCTTCTTTGATTCCCCACATGGAAAAAACCCCACTTATCCACATATATGATTCTTTTTCAAAACACTTTATGTATGATGCACTTTTGATTACATTTTGATTTAGGTATATATCGTGTAAAGTTCAAAAAATTGCAACAAAGGCTCTTGTTTATTTATTACTCTCACCACAATTCTCACACATCCACTCAGCTAGTCGGACATCATAGGGGACCCACAGAACCCCCGTCGTTCCAAACGCTTGCTAAAATTCCCTCCTATTTTAGGGGATTTACTAGTCTTGCCAACTCATCGACACCACCTTCACACACTCCAGTGAGTGCCACTATATTAGGATCAAATTTTCCTGGTTTCACATTACTTGGGTCTAATTCCCAAGGTCCACAATCCACTCGCTCTCCTTTACACGAAAGCGGAGGGCCAACTTCCTCTCAAGGGGGAAGTACCAACCCACCTAGCCCCCTCAAGGGTCAGGTTCACAAACCACTCACACCATGGATGGAACTAATCCTCCGCCCCCACTGCAAATGCTATATTTGGCATCTCTTAACATACCATATCTAAGAAAACTCACAAATGATCCCATATTGCATGACCCCACATGGCCTGCAATGCCTACCAAACTACCTTTAGACATCCCCAAATTTGAAGGAAAGGCAGGGGATGACCCTGCCAACCATGTCATGACTTTCCACCTATGGTGCTCTTCCAACATCATTATGGATGATTCCATCCGATTACGATTATTTCAACACATGCTCATTGTCCCATCAACCAAATGGTATGTAGACGAAAAATCGGGGTCCCATGCGACTTTCAAGTCCTTGACCAAAGCATTTTTGACATTCTTCAAATTACCAATCCACCATGACAATGGTCTTGAACTACTCTCTAATTTTAAACAAACCTCAGCCACACATATCGCTGATCACATTCACTAGTGGCGTAGACGACGTAGTTTGTGCAAAGCCATAACCACCAAACAATAGTGTCTTGACTGGTTTCTCAGATCACTTATCTCTCTCCTCGGTAAAGATGTAGCTTGCACCTTCCCTCAATAAGAAGAAGAAGCCATCAGTAAGGCTCAACAATACGACCTCATCTATTCACAATCAGGGTACTTATACACAGTACTTCCTAATCTCCCAAAACCCGTGCCATTCAGTCAAGATAAACCCGGGATGTCTCACTCAGCAGACAGATTGATTGGTAATACCACGCACCATAGTCCACAACCCCGACAACCACCAATGTATGACACACCTCAATATCCGTCGGCATATGGGGGAACCTCTTATTACCCCCCACCCCCTTATCAACAACCATACCCTGTTGTTATTCCTCCACCCATCAGTGGGCCACCGCCAGCACCCCCAATACACCCACCTATCCAAACAAGTTCTGGTACTCCCCCTACCTCATATTATACTCTAAGTACTAGTGAAAATTCCATGCCTTCCTATGTACCTTACAGATCACAACTCCCACAGAATCTGTACTTTCCATTCCCTGGTCCTCCACAGCCCATGACACCCCCACACCCTCACGCCGGGGTTAATTTTGTTCAACCCTCTCCCATTAAGCAATATCAAAATTTCGAACAGCTAAATATGGAAAACCTGACCCATCCGTCGAATAATGCCAAAAAGAAAGGAAAAAACAGGAACAATAACAACCCGGGTCAAGGCGGGAATCACCCCCAACAGAACCAACCTACTGGGGGCAACCAGAATCAAGGGAATCAGAACCCCCAGGGGGGCAATAACAATAGGCGTCAAGGGAGAAATAACAACAATATTAGAACCACCTTCCCTTGTGCCCTTTGTGGTGAGTTCGGTCATTATACTCATCACCCCCAAATCGTTGATTTTAAAAGGATGAAAGACTCAGGAAGTGCACCACATCCTCCAACACCACCTGCCCCTCAGCATGCCCCACAACCATACGTGCAACAACCACCCCCAGTCGTGTTGCAAAACTCCATTCCACTAGGGTGTGATGAACACCCAACAAGATATGCAGTCTACCCCACCATAGTCGGGACAATATCTCAATCCAAACAATCTCGCAGATTGTGCCATCCTCCTCACCAGTGAGGAAGAAATCCTTCTACAAACACATAGTCATCAATACTGTGCACCTACTGAGTCTCCTCCCATTCCCCCAGAAACAATCCCAGCACCAATGGGACCCCCGTTGATGATTCCTCGCCTGAACGCAGAAACACCTCTTCGCATCCCTCACATTCCATTGTGTAGGAATGTCCACAACCCCCAGGCTAGGGTGGCTCATAATTACAGTTTGGTCGATGACTTAGCACAATCCACGGCTGCCATGTCAGTCTTAGAAGTCCTTCAAACTTGTCCCACTCAGCGGAAATCATTACTTTTCACCTTGGGGGAAGTCGACCCCATGGATACTCAACTCATCACATTTGATCTCGACAGTGGAGAGCCTCGCCTCCCCGCTCTAATCGCTTTTCAAATCCCAGTAAAAATTTGAAACATTATAGTTCATCAGTGCATCATCGATGAAGGCACATCCACATGCATTATGTCCAAGTCTGTATGGCAGAAACTTGGTTCCCTTGAACTCATACCATCTGCCATTACCTTAAGAGCTTACGACGGACAACCATCGTCTCCTGAAGGGCTCTTCCAAAATGTCCCTATAGAAATCAGGGGCAAGACCATTCTCATCGACATTGAAGTTATTGATGCCCCACTCGATTATAATATCTTGTTCAGTTGTAGCTACATGTACGCTATGAAGGAAGTTGCCTCTTCCGTCTTTCGAACCATGATGTTCCCCCATAATGGGAAAATCATTACCATTGAACAGGTTTCACATTATGAGCCCAACCCTTCTGCCAACATCGATAACATTCTCCCTCTCATCCACACTAGTCATGAAGCATACCCAATCATCGAAATGGGTCCCGGAATTTTCAAAGACCCATCATTGTTAGGAACTTACCATGGTGCACCACTGCTCCTTCATCCTTCCAATCAAGTATGTGTCGTATCTTCCAAAGGAACTGACATAGAGGATACCCTTCCTTCTAGGGAGGCTTCTATCATATCTGACGTCCCACTAGTCACAGAGCTCCCCCCTCATGAGCCTCCTATGAACTCGTCGACTCCACCAGTTCATGATTTCACCTCTCCCCAAGGCCATATCCCAGTTTGGGAGACAGTTCCCCAAGCCATTACTCAAATCCCCTTCTCTTACCCTCCACCAGGCGTACAATCTTTCTAGGTAGCCGCAACACTTAATCTCCCTAATATGGTGTTGGCAATTCCAGTTTGGTATTTACATCCCCCAGAGATGGTCCCTCAACCATCCCTTCCCCCCCCAAATGGAAGAAATCCCAATGATGATTCCCATACTCACTCCCACCATACCCACTACACCCCCACTCTACCCACTACACCCCCACTCAATAACCTCCCTGCCACAGTTGGGGGCAGGCGAAAGAAGAAGGATCCCACAACTCCACTTCCCCCACGCATCCAACCTCCTTGTGCGCTATGTGAGAAAGATGGACACCCAACCAACAAATGGCCATCTGTACCTGAGTTACGTAACCTAATCCCACTCAATCAAACACCATCACCGCTCGCCACTGTAGAAAGTACTGCCACTACCTCCCCTAACTCAAGTAGAAAAGAGATGTGAACCAAATTCGCTTGCGCTATATGTTTAGAATATGGCCATTATACACACCATTGCCCAGCCCTACCTCACTTCCGGCAAACATTAGTCGCAGTATGCCAAAGATTCCAGAACAAACCCCTATGCTCCCTATAGAATCGATGGTTGACCTTACCTCATCACTAGAGATTCTTCATATCATTTCTCCTGAACCAAAGGCACTCCCTATTCCTCCATGGTTCTTGGATGACTTATCCGAGGATTTACCCCCAATTCTCCCATTCATTTCCCTACGAAAATTTTACATCCAACTACCACTGGTACTCCTCAGTACTTCGATATTTGGTTTATGTAGAGTGAACCATCACAATCGCATTGCATCATTTCCCCTTCTTCTCCATCACCAGAGGACAACCATACAGTGACAGTCACCAATATCACTCTTTTAGATCCCTTGTATTCGCGCCAATTCCACTGTGACGAGGACATACTTGAAGAATTAAACACCCCCAACTACCCATGGGATGCGCTACACCACAGAGTGCTCTTCTTTCCACAGGAAGCCTCCACGCCTCCTAATCAACACCCCATATACGCAATCAAAATTAAGGATTTTATCCCATCAGGGCATATCGACTAGTTCAATGTAAGGTAGCTAGAGAGGTAGTGGGGGGGCCTAGAGGGCCCATAGTGATAATAGTGGAGGTCATTCAATGTAAGGTGGACTAGGTCTACTATATTATTAAATAAGGCCCACTATGGTAGTTAGATATAATAAATGTAAGA
>ML778177.1:1083673-1099916 GCA_009831015.1 Picea engelmannii | reverse complement strand
GGGTCCCATATTCATCAGCAGTTGGCAGCTTGATGTATGCAATGGTTTGCACAAGACCAGATATTGCACATGCAGTGGGAGTTGTGAGCAGGTATATGAACAATCCAGGTGAAGAACATTGGGAGGCAGTAAAGTGGATTCTCGGGTATTTGAGAGGTACTACTACACATGCATTGTGTTTTGGAAGTTCAGACACTTTTCTACATGGATATGTTGATTCATATATGGAAGGTGATAAAGACAGTAGGAGGAGCACTACAGGGTATGTTTTTACTATAGGTGGAACAACAGTAAGTTGGATTTCAAAACTGCAAAAGGTTGTTTCACTTTCAACAATAGAGGCAGAGTATGTTGCTACTACAGAGGCTATTAAAGAGATGATTTGGTTACAAAGGTTTATTGAGGAATTGGGAAAGAAGCAGGAGAACAGCAGGTTGTACTGTGACAGTCAGAGTGCCATTCACCTTGCAAAGAACTCAGCCTTCCATTCAAAGACTAAGCATATATAGTTGAGGTACCACTTCATACGATCCACCTTGGAAGATGGACAATTGAAGCTGGAAAAGATACACATTAGCCAGAATCCTGCAAGCATGTTAACAAAGGGAGTAACCAGGGAGAAACTGAGTTCTTGCTCAGTTTCAGTTGGTCTTCAAGAATGAATATGAAGATGAGAAATTTTATAGGTCCAAGAAGGTTCAGATTCCATCATATACAGCAGTGGTGAGTTGTTGAGATCAGTCTCCAAGTGGGAGATTGTTGGTTGTGGAGCCTGATTATCTTCCTAATTCAGAGGTCCTTTCTTTTAGCTGTGTTTATACCCCATGAAGTATTTACACCCCAGAAGTATGTACACTCTTCCACGCGGGGGAGTACAGAGGGGGTACCCCCTCTGCGGGGTCCGGGGGGCCTATCCCTCCGGCTGGGAGGTCTGGGGGCAAGCGGGCCCCCAACGGGGGTTCGAAGGCAAAGCCCCCGAAGCAAAAATTGCCTTGTAAAAGTATATTGTAATTTCATTGTAAATCTGGACCGTTCATTATAAGGTCGCAAATCTAACGGTAGAGATTATGTTAGGGTTTGTTTTGCAATTGAAGGCAACCCTATTTTATGAGGGAAATGTATTGCGGCTAGGTATGATGGTGAATATTGTATTCTGAGAGAGGAGACTGTGAGAGAAAGAAGAGGAAGTTACAACAGGTTTGTTGTAGGTTGTATCCCTTCATTTGTTGGATAATAATAAAGGAAGGACCTGGAAATTTATCTGGTGGACGTAGCCCACACTGGGTGAACCACGCAAATCTGTGTCTCTCTTGTATTGTGTGTCTTCTGTGTTTTGTTTCTGCATTTATTTTATTTTATTGCTCCGCGGTCCTTTTTTTCTAACATTTATGGTAGTTAATGTAAAGTAGATAGAATTCAATTCTAGATTAGACAATTTTAGAGTGCAAGAGGGAAACGGGATATAGACACCCTCATTGTGTATTGTAACATTATGGAAGAAGAAGAGCATAGAAGAGAAGCAGAGAGTTGTGTAAGAACACCCATGTACAGATATTTGGATTAATAGAAAGAGGTTGATTCGAAGTCATGGTTTCATGTTTGTTCTCTGTCTATTGATGTTGAATGATATGCTCATGAATGTTTGCTTCCTGTTATACATTTTCTTTATATGCTGTGTATATGATTTCATGGTTTGAGTTTGAAGTCTGAAAGGAAGTAGGAATGAGTTTCAATTGTTTCTCTATCTGAGCAAGAATTTCCTGCAAGGAGTGCAATTGAAGTGTCCTCAAGGAGTGCGTTGACAAAGGGCTCAGGTAGTTTAGCTTTTGTTCTCATTCACTCAAAAGTGCAGTCAGGCACAGGAGATGTGCAAGGAGTGCGCAGGTCAAAGATAATCTCAGGGTTGTGGACCTGAGCAAGGCAATTGAAAGACTGTTGCTTCAGGAGTGTGCAGGGTCGAGGGAAATTCAACACTTGGACGTGGTTGAAGGTTTTCCGCAAAGAGTGCGTGCAAGGATTTTTTCTAAAGGACTTGAAGGTCATGGAAAATCTCAGGGAGAATAAGGCTTTCAAACCCATGGAAGAACAGTGCAAGGAAGTTATTCCTCGAAGTGTTACGAAGGCGTCATGAGTTTGTTGTAGGAGGATAAGTTTGTGGAGGACCACTTAGTTCATTCGCAGAAATCGACAAGGAGGAAAGGACGGTCAGAATTCTCTGAATAGGATTCATGAAATCCCGTGAGCCGTCAGATCTCATGGAAGAGCGAAAGAGATACCGTGAATATTTCAGAAGGTTCTAAGCTTAGGAGGAGTAGGACCGAATATCTGAGCCGCGAGGGTCGTTGGATCCGCAAGAGAATCCCTATATCGGGGTTTCGTGGGTGGAAATTATGTAACATTACAAGGGGAATCGTGATATCCCGATAGCTAAGAGGATTTGTGTGGGCCACGAAGGAGTCAGCAAGCGAATAGGTGGCACACTGTTTCGGAGTTCAGGGAGAGTGAAGTCCTGAAAACTTTGGCATTAGGATTCGCGATACCGCGAAGTCTGAAATCCCGACAGAAGAGAGAGGACCATAGAAAGGTCAAAGTGCGGGAGTGTGTTGGTGTATCAGAATTTTGGCACATCGGGATTCGGGAGTCAGGGAAGCAAGTTTCTCAACCTCGCGATCACCAAAATCACGATAGAGAAAACCCCGAAAAGTAAAGAGAAGGGTCAGCGTCGACTGAGTGTTGGGTTTTGGGAATTTAAGGGACCAATGCTAAATCACCAGACTTGTGAAGTCACGAAGTCCGATCTCCCAAGTGCAAAGAGGGGATCCCATGAGAGTTTACTGTGGGTGTAGATTTCCCAACAGGGAAATAAAAGAATGTTTAGAGTTCTTCGGGTCGGTAGTGAAGGAAAGATCCTGTGTTGACGTGGACCTTTCGACCTGCAGGTTGTGGAGGGAGCGTGCGTGAAGACGTCATCAATGTAGATCTAGACTCCACATTCAGATCAGAAACTGTAGAAGATACTCCTTCACCCATATCAATGGGCACTTGAAGAACTTCAGCAGCCCACAGGCTGTCAAAGTGGCACGAACCCCCGACTCCTCAATAGCCACAACATCCCTCAACTGTGACCAATCCCACTCTTGCCAATGGACTGACATTGTGCAAATGATTGCCTGCAACCACATAACACAGCCCTAGGTTAGCCATATTGACCATAAAACAAATTAACATCTCCAAAAAAGATAATTTTTGCAGACATCAGCCTTTCCCCCAAGGCACGGTTGTTTAACCCATAGGCCCACACATATGTGTGCTTGTTCACCCCACAGGTGCGCACACATGTCCTCCTGTCCATCCCATAAACACACATGCGTGCACGCCTATCTACCCTACAAGGGCGCCTCCATGCGCCCCTATCACGAACACAAGCGCGCATCACAGTGCACCTGTCCACTACACAACCACGCACCCATGCGCAACTGTGTAGAAAACAGGTGTGCATACCATGCGTGCCTTTGTCCCTCCTACAGGCACAACCATGTGCGACTATCTAGATAATAGGCACGCACCTGTGCACGTATATTTCTAAATCACCTGTGCGCTAGGGGGCCCACACCCATAAAAACCCCTGTACGGTCCTTCGTACAGGCCCTGTCCACAAATTGAAAACCTACTTCTATACAATATGATAAGACTACTAACCTAAAGCTCGCTGGTCCTGAATTGGCTACCTCATTCTCTTGGAATCTCCAAATATCCTCTGAATACCTCTCATCCAGTCACTCTGACAGCAAGTACAAATGAGGTGGCAATGTGGGCCCCACAACTATATATAGGCCTTTCTGCCAAACTTCCAAACACCATTCCGGGAGCTCCGAGTGTCCATTTTTCGATCCGTCTTCAGCCACAGGATCAACATCTCGTCATCTACATCAAGACAGTCCCCGAGCCATTTTTTATCCTTAGCCCCTAGTGCATCATTTTTTCATACCCCGTCTAGGTATGCATGCTCATGTTCAAAATTATCAAATAAATGCTTGTATGTTTGATTCTCTTCAGACAATGTTCACGCCGGGTATTTGGTTTTCATGTGTGCAGGTACTTGATCATCATACATCAACGCAACCTATTCAAGTATATAATCGACACTGGCATGTAATCATTCCCTCTGAATCTCAATTGCATCTCCAGTCACACCCTCTGAAATTTGCCTCTAGGATCCCCATCTCTGGCTTTGCAGTACCAACACCTCCATTGCATTTTAGGTAGTGTCACCCAGTAGCACTCTCCCCCACATGAGTTGTCCCATTCATAGCACCCTTTGGCACTTTGACACTCATGTTTTTTTTCAACTCTTTAGGGATGGGAGTCCCGATAATCTTACATCATGTCGTAAATCAGCCACATACTCCTTCTCCTCATTTTGCTAGCTTTCCCGATGGACTCCCATATTATCTCTTCAAGGTTCTATGTTAAATACACCTCTGCGGTATCATTAACCCTCCATTTCATCCACAATTAGTTTTCCCATCCACAAATTTCCCTCTGTTTCATCTACCTCAAACAAAAACCCACCCATGGGGCCCCCAACCTCCACCAGTTCTCCAAGCAAATTGCACCCTAACTGACCCAACCATATTGCATTGGGGCACCCATTTCTGTATTTGTACACTCATCCCAAATTATTCTTTATTTATTTGCTAAATTGTAAAAATCCTTTGTTTCCAACATTTACATATCTTTTTGTCGTCCCCTTTGGCGACTTTCTTCCCTTTTTGGAAAACTCAACCCATGTCACCCTTGGTTGGGGAACTCCTTATCATCTACCCATGTTGACATCATCCATATACTACAAGTATTCCATAGGCCACTTACCTCTACCCTCTGATTTTTTTCACTTTGTCCCGCCTCTGGCACAACTTATCCCACGTCTTGTTGTCCCCCTGACACTCGATCTAGTTGAACGGTTGCAACCACTTATACTTTGCATATACCCCCAACCAAGGGCAGTCTTGAGTATTCATACATCTTGACTTCATCCATGTACCTCCTCAAGTTCCTAGCCTCACCTAGTAGATTTCACGAAGCCCTTTGCTTCTTGAAGTCGCATACCCCGTTTGTCGACATCAACATAGTTTCTAGAAGGGCGACAATATCTTGACTCTCATTACCTTTCCAATGAGAGGTATCAGACGGCACAGGGAGAACCACAATTTCTCCCTACTATCATTGACCCCCATAACATTTGACTTCAATACTTTCTCATGTTATGGTGGGTCTTACTTTGCGACTATTGTAGTTATTTCTTATATTTTCCGAAGACCTCTGAACTTGGCTAGGCTATCAATGCATACAAAATCCGTGATACTTCTTACAGGTTTCACTGCCTACTTTTCAGAGTATGTTCCTCCGCGAAATTGTCTTCTTCCTTTATCATGACCTCCCCCGAGGACGCTGCACTTGTCTACATCAACACACCATTTCAGTTACTATACAACACCATTCCTTTTTGAGTTACATGACACGAGCATGGGGCATGCCCGACTCATTTGTACACAATTTATTTTTACACATCTTATGGAAGGTTGGGTTCTATAGGTTCCCTTCTCCCTCCAACGGGTCACTCTTGATACTCTCACTATTTCTCTCTCTTACAATGGCACTCTCAGTAGAAGAAACATTGATGAATTTCGTCTTTACGTATGCTCCTAACCTCATCCATCAGGGGGCATTTGTTATCACTAAAATTTTGTCCGCAAATGGTTATAGAAATCCAGCATCGTCAAACAATTATGAGGTCACCCATAGACCAAAATTACCACAAAATCATTTCCAAAAGGTCCAAAACTATACAACCAATGATAAAATTAAATTGCGTTATGACTACACAGGGCACGTGCGCACATGCGCTATCCAGAAACGCAGGAAAAACGCACATGCACACGATGCGTGACTATGGTCGCTAAAAGCTGCGCACATCTAAGAAATACACATTTATGAGATTGGTTGGCCTCCCACCCACTTCTGGTTCATCTTCCAAGTTGATTTGACACCCAAATCTCGACTGAATCAGACTGGGTGGCTGGTCAAAGACCTAAAAATGCCCTAAATAGCCTCTTTTCATACTACAAGCTGGTTTCACAATACCTCAAAGAGGTGCTATAAAACAAGGCCATGGGTGAACTTCATTTTCAAGAAATTCATTAGCAAAGTTATGTTGCTGCTATTCTCTTGAGGAATCCTCTATTCTCATCAAGAGTATACTAGCACCATTACATTGGGCAATATATCTCACCTCTTGAGTGGATTAGCTTGGGATTCTTTCACCATTTCATTCAAAGTTGTAAGAAGAGCTTAGTTGTGGGGGTCCAAGAGCCCTCCCTTGGAGGAAGAAGGGACCCATAGTCCTCTTTCTTCTTGGTGTTTTCTTTCACTAGTATAATCCTTGCCATTGGTGACATGAGTCTTATTGGTTTTTTTGTTCTTATGTCCTTATGCTCAATAGTTTATTTGTTCTTTTATTTCTTAGTTTAATTCTTAGTTTATTCTTTTATATTTATTTCTCTAACCCTTTCCTTTACAATTGTCTTGCTTAGCTAACCCAACTAAGCTTGTAAGCACCTCTGTTTTTCTCATTTAGGTGACAAAAGAAGCACAAAACTCCCTATTTTATACTTCATGTTGAGGTGGAACTGTTGCAAATATGTGGACCACTATTGATGGCAGTCATTCTACAATTTTCCTTGTGTTTGCATGAACTGCAGTGGCTTATGATCAGTTTGGATGATTTTCTCCTTCCCAAGAATGTAATGCCTCCATTGGTGGTAGGATTTCATAATGGAGTACATTTCTTTGTCGTAAGTAGGGTAGTTATGGATGACATATGATAGTGTCTCACTATGATATGCCACAAGGTGGTTGTGCTGAGTGAGGTTTGCGCCCACAACATAGTCTGAAGCATATGTCTTGATTTCAAAGGGTTGTTGCACTGGGGCTGAGAAAAAATGTTGCCTCATATCATCAAACACTTTCTATTGGTACATGCCCCACACAAATGTTTCCTTACCAAGACCCCTGGTTATTTGGATGAGGTCCCGTGCAATATGGGATAATCCCAACATGAACCTATGATAGAAATTGGCAAGGCCTAAGAAGCTCCAATTCTCAATGAGAGTGGTTGGGGCTAGCCAATCATGGATGACTTGGATCTTGTCTAGATCAACATGCACACTATGTGCATCGACAATGTATCCTAGTTACTAAACCATGTCCATGTGGAAAGAGAATTTTTCCAAGTTGGTGTATAGCATGTGTTGTCGCGGAGTGTGCAGAACCTACTGAATATGTTGCAAGTGTTCTGCCCAAGTCTTGTTGTAGATGAGTATGTCATCTAGATACACCACCAAAAAATAATTAGTGAAAGGCCGCAAGATATCGTCCATCATACTCATGAAATTTATTGGGGAATTTTTCAAACCAAAGGGCATGACCATCCATTCAAAAAGACCTTCTTTTGACTTGAAGGAAATTTTCCATACATTTGTTTTCTCTATTGGGACCTGATGGTAGCCAGACTTTAGATCAATCTTACTAAAGTATTTCCCCTTTTGAGATGATCAAGAATATCATCAATTTGGGGAATCGATTTATGGTTCCTGATTGTGATTTTATTTAGGGCTTGGTAATCAGTGCAGAGTCTCCATGTCATGTCTTTCTTTTGCACTAGCACAATTGGGCTTCCACAAGGTGATGAGCTGGGTCAAATGTGCCCCTTGTGGAGAATTTTTTTGATATGACTCTTGATCTCCTCTTTTTATAGTAGAGAGAAACGATAGACTATCCCATTGGGTAGCGGTGCATAGGGGGTTAGATCGATGGGATTCTTGACCTGATAGTGGAGAGGTACCCCAATAGGTTATGAGATGATGTATTTGTATTCTTCCACGACCTTATCCAATTAATTTCATTGCGTGGAGAGGTCGGTCGTAGAGGCCATGGATGTGGCTGCAACCTTTCACTCACTCTAAGAGTGAATCATGAAGAAGACAAACTTTTCAGTATGATAAATGACCTTCCTAAATTGCTTGGTAGAGATCAAGTAAATGGCACTAGGTGAGACTACCTCGAGTATCCTGTAAAATTTCATATTCAAAGTAATAATAATACTACGAGGCCTAGACTCATATACAAAATGGCGTTTACATAAATAAGGTTGGCCCAAAAGAACATCAAAAACTTCAATGGGAGCAACATCACATAATACCTCATCTTTGAATGGATTGATGTCGTACGACAGGGGAAATTGTTGGCTGATGCGAAGATTTCTTCCTTGACGGAGCCATCAGATGGTGTAGGGATGCGGATGAAGCATTTTCAATAGGGCTGGCCACTTGACGACCTCTGCAAAGATGAAATTCTTCTAGCTACTTCTATCAACGATGAAATGAAGAAGATTTCCTTTCACCCACATTTCTGAATGAAAGAGGCACTCGCCTTCCTCTAGCTCATCAGGTTCACCGGGATGGATCTTGGTGGTAGAAATAGTGGCATTGGGTTACACATCAATGATATGTATCCCCTTTTATGGTTATGACTCAGAGTCAGAACCCACATCTTATTCAAAGGATTTTACATCAGCCACCAATGAATTATTTGAGTGGAAATCAATAGCGTTATGCTAGGGAATCTTATGGAAGTCACACCACTTCTCGATGTATTTCTCCATCTTCCCATTGTCCTTCTTTTATTACGGCTTGGAATGGTTATCCTAAGGTTTCCCATTTTTTCTTTGTCCTTTTTTCTATGGTTTTGGGATGCCCTTTCCCTGCTTCTTCTATGAGGGGTTCCTAGAACCAAATTATCGTGTCTTTTGTCTAAGATTTTTCTCTATTTTGGTGGCATATCGATAGGCCGCACCCAAGGATGAGATGTCCAAAAACTCCATTTATTTATGTATGTATCTATGTAGACCTCCACAGTACTTGAGCACCAGATGTCACTTAGAATATTTGATATCGAGTTTGGTGTGCAAGGTATGGAAGACATTGGTGAACTCTAGCATTGTTTGGTATCTTTCGTGTTGTAGTGTGGTCCATATTGTATACATGTCATCATACCTTAAAAAATGTTAGTATTTTTCCTTAATATCATCCTTGAAGGAACCCCAAGTAGGTGCAACTGCAAATAATTTGGATCCCTCTATTTCCTTTTGCTCACAGAAAGTCTCCCACCAATATTTGACATGGGGTATGACCTTAAGGAGTGCAAATGTAATTTTTTCTCTATCAAAAAAGTTGTGGATAGGGAAATACCCTTATAGAAGGTTTAACCATTTATCTACGACCTCCACATCTATTTGACCTTAAAATATAAAAATATAAAAATTAATTTATACCTTGAAGGGGGTGGCACCTCCACTTGAGGTGGATGTGTCACTTGTTGGCAATCAGCGAAGGATTTGTGCAAAGTTATCAATCATCTCATTCCTCTATCGCTCAAGGGATTCCTCGAGAAACATTTTGAAAGGATCTCATGTCATTTTTTATTTGTTTTTGCCCACCATGGATGGTTTATTAGGCATGTGAGAGCCGTTTTCCTCAAGAGAAATAAGCTCGAGACCCAACTCTCTATACCTTGACCGCGTCAGGGACATGCATTAAAAAAATGACAAGGAGCAGACCACTCTGATACCACTGATCCATATTTATTAGAGGAATGAAATGAAACCACATATTTAATAATATTAGCACAGAGGCATAGCAAACAATAATAGAGATACAGTAAAACTTGAATTCTATTAAATAAAAAATATGCTGAAAATTGTAAAATGTAGACTCAAACAAGCTTGCTAAAATGGTGGCATCTTATCTCTGAGAAGAGATGTGATGGATATGCTCATTCGCAAGAATATGAGTACAATGAGGATATGAATGTTGTTGGCACAGGGGCAGACCCAGGGTTCAACGCTACAACAGTACACCAACAAAAACTTAACTATCAGCCCTTTCGTCAACACTTGTGAAGCAGATGAAGTCTCACTCGAGGTAGAGGTAGGGGTGGTTGTAGGACTCATGTGTCTGCAACCTTAGCTGGGACATAGATCTGTGATTATAATACTGAGTAGAGCACTTAGCACTGTTATTTCATCTTTAGCTAACCAATATCTACTCTGCAGATAAAACAGAGCATCGCAACATTCACCCTGATCTAATGTATATAAGCACTTAGAAAATAAATTATATCAGATCTAGCAGATTCAAGCACTAAGAAAGTTCACATATGTCAGATCTAGCATCTAGATTCATCATAAACACAAATCATAAACTGATCTATTTATCTATCTTTATCCAATACTTAGCAAATAACACATAAATACATCAGAACATCGCACAGAGAAGAATAACACAATATTTACGTGGTTCACCCCCACCTCGGGGCTATGTCCACCAACTCTTCTTCTTTATTAGCTTCTTCAACAGGTTACATGCATAGAGCCTCAAACCCTTACTACGCATAGGACAAAATATCTATGCAGCTCGCTAGATCCTTCTTCCTTGTGTTACATCACAAATCCCTTCGTAGTCTTGTTACAACCACTTGCACCTAGCTCTCCAAGTCTCTCACAATATGCATAAAGAATTTTCAAAACCTAATTGCATTCATCACTTAGCTTATCAACCTTACATCACATAGATGTCACTCCCTACATTTCCTAGACATCTATTTATACTTTACAAAATAGGCCTAAACATGGGTAAACCCATGGGTCGACATCCCATACCCATTACATATTCCCAAATCCCAAAAAGGACCCAAAAAGGGGTCGAGATCTCGCGATATCTTCTTGGTCTTACACTCCATCTTCAACAAGCTTTCAAAGTCCCAAAATAGGTCAACCTGACCAGGGATCTCCCAAAACTTGGTCAATGGCCAACAGGCCCCCAACACACACCTGTGACTCATCCCAAGGCACTCTGGTCTGACTAGTTCTACTTTTAATGCCTCGAGATTGGCTTGAGTTTATTTGACTTGTTGTTGTGTTATGGCCACCTATTCTGTGAATTCTTGGATGACTACATCGTTGATAGGTCCCTCTAGTCACTATTCAGTTGTAGTAACAACCTGCTCTAGTCTAGTCCTTGGCCTTCTACCTCTGTAAATAATTGGTAGGCCTTATCTTGCACAGGTTGGAGTTTCTGAGTTACCTCCATAACTTTGTTTTGGATAGTGTGGATCTGCTGCTAGGTGGTCCACTGCTCTTGGGATCTCTTCATTCTTTCCACAGTTGACAGGGGATTCAACTGCGCCTGTATCATTTCGGCTTGATACTTCACCTCTTGGAGCTGTGACTCCAGTGCCTTCAATTCAGGGTTCTCTGTGAGTTTTTCATAGGTCTGGGAACTACGATCAAAGAGTTTCTTACATTCCAGGGTAAAATCCTTTAGCCTTTCAGCTATGCTCTAGGTGGTTGCTTCTCTTTGGTCTCTTACATCTTGTGGGGTCTCGCATACTACGCGTAGTTCCAAGTCTGTGATGTGTTGTTGTAGCTATTGGAACACTTCTTCAATTTGTGCTACTTGTTGTGGGATGCGATGTTCGACCTTTACTTCTACAACTGTCATAGAGAGAAGTGTTTTCTTAACCTTTTCCTTTACTTCGAGTTGCTCCACGAGAAGCTGTTCCTTTTCTTGTTGTAGCTGGGATTTTTCTTCATCAAAATTCACTTCGAGAGTAAGATTTTCCCATTCTGCAGCACTATGTTTCTCCTCTAGGACTCCCTATACTTGTGCCAAATCCTAGGTGGCTTGCTCTGTTTCTTCTTGCGCTCATCGAAGACAAGCTTCGACTGTATCATCTAGGCGGTGGAGTTGAGCTGGCTCATCTCCCAATTCTGGTTCGCCTGGCGCAGTGGAGACTGCGTGGCTAGACTATAGGGCTTGTTGTACCCCTCGGAGTTTAGTCTCAATTCGATCATACATATCCTCTTTATTTTCTTCTCGTTTCTCTATTATTTCCTTCAAAGCATTGTTCAGGACTGCTACGAGGAAGTCGAAGTCATCAGAGGTGAGGACGGTCTGCATCTTGGTCATGGTGGCCTTTGATTTCTTCCGGGAGGAAGGTTTTGGAGGTGAATCTTTCCTCTTATTCAAGGGATTAGACTCGTCACCCTGCTACCGTTTGACCTCTTTGTCATTCAACTCTTCACCATCACCTCCTTTCTATGGTGAGATGGAAGCAGTCTTGAAGGATGCACTGTCTAAATCATGCACCTCTTTAGTCTTCTTTGTCCTGCTAGGTTCGGGTGTATCCTGTGCAGTTTATGGGCTGTCGATGTCAGATATGTCCGCAGGGTCTACTAGAATGAGGAGGTTCGCTGACCAGTCCTTGGTGATATCCTCAAATTCATCCTCTATTATCTTATAGTAGGATTGGAGTTGTTTATTTTGTTAGTCAGCGCGCACTGTGATGTAAATAAAATGTCAGTCTGCGTTGAACTTCATTAAGGGATTGAACCCGTGTAGAGTGTTCGGAGTGATGTGAGGCTTAGACTGGATGGTTGTCTTCAACTAGTTGTAACAGGTATGAAAAACAACATTGGACTGCCACTTTTTATTCATTTCGCTTGAGTACCATGGTGTACTGAACTTCGCAGCCAATGGTTCGAAAGGCTCAATGTCCGGAAAGGTCGCACCTTCTAGCATCTCCCAGACAATAAAAGTGACCAGGATCAATAGCCAGCTAAAATGAAATTCATACCCTGATCTTGGGCTTCTCTGAAGTCGATTTCTAATTGGTTCACTAGGTACTTCACCCAGTTCATCTGAAGGCCTTCCACGCACTTCCCTGTGAGGTCGACTACAAAACCAGTGACTTGGGTAGGGTGGTTCTTTCAGACTAATTTCCCTGCAATAAACTGACAGGCGAGGCACACTGCGCCACTCTGGATAGAAGCTACCTTGTAGCCTCGCGTTCCCCTCTCGACATCATTGTAAGTGTCTTTGATCCATTTTTCTAGAGCGTGATCCATGGTTTTTCTAAGGTAAAACTCTTGTGGATCATGTCCTTGCATACTCAACCCCGTGATCTGATTGATCAGAATCAAATCAACTTGTATACGGTGGTTTAACCACAAATAAACTCTATGGTAATAAGACAACAATAACTTGACACAGACATTCACCTCCTTGTGTCGTCCGAAGTGAGGAATCTTCATGACGTTCAGTAGGGTGGACTGCATGAGGTTCATGGTCCACGACTGGGGGATTATCTTCGAATTTTTATCCTTAGTTTGAGTCAGGTATTTATGTGGGGTGAGCATGTTATAGGCTTTGTGATCTCCCAGGTTGAAGTCACTAAACTTCAACGCTGCAATCTTATCTTGGTCTTCTCAAACTGCATGTATTCCCTTCGGAAGGTACGCAATGACCAAAGTGTATTCGAAATCTCGAGGCACGCTGTCTCGATTTATTGCACCTCTCAAAGGTGGTAGATAGGCAGGTAAGATGGTTGGTATCAGTTTAGCATTCACTATATCATCCCTATTCTTGGTTCACTTTTCATTGGATGGTTGGGATGGTCTGGGTCTGCAAGCAATGGAAGGAGAGGTTGGCAGTCCTCTCATGGATGATTCTTGTATACCTTTGGACATCGACATGACTCTTTCCATCATGAGGTCGATCAGAACTTCTTCAACAACTTTCTCTGCAGCGCTCAACTCATCCAACATACACACTTGGGGTTAGCAATCTCGGGTTTGGAGGGTAACTTAGACACAACAATGATATAGAGAGAAAGAGCGCGATTGTTATCACTAAAATTTCGTCTGCACATGGCGACAAGAACTCAGCATCGTCAAACAGTAATGAAGTCATTTATGGCACTGAATTAATTTCACAGCATTCCAAAAAAGTAAAAAACTATACAAAGTAGTAAAAATTGAAGAGCGCTTTTCAATAGTTGGGTGCGCGCGCACATGCGCGGAACGGGAACGTACGATGCACACATATGCGCACGATGCGCGACTGTTGGCTCAAAAACCCACGCACCCACTAGACGGCGCATTTATTGAATTGGTCGGCCTCCCAACCACTTATGGACCAGCTCCCAAGCCAATTTGACCCTCAAATCTGAGCTGAATCCACATGGTAGGCTAGTCAAAGACCTAATAAGGCCCTAAAGAGCCTCTTTTCACACTAAAAAGGAGTTACATAATCACCCAATGCAATGCTATAAAAAGCCATGAAGAAACCTCGTTTTCTCAAGGAATTTCATGTAATGTTATGCTGCCTAGATTGTTTAAGGACTCCATCCTTGAAAAGAACACATTGGCACCATTTCATTGAGCTATCCACCTCTCCATTGAGTGGATGTGCTAGGAGTTCTTTCATCACCATTTTTATTTTTCTTATTGTAAGGAGATAAATTTTGCGAGGGTCCAAGAGCCTTCCTTTGGAGGAAGAAGGGACTCATAGTCCCCTTTCTTCATTGTGCTTTGATTTCATCAATAGATCAGCCTAAAAACATTGGTGATATTGGTCTTTTTTTGTTTGTTATCTCTATATCCATATTCTTATGATTTTAATTTGTATTAGTTTAATTCTTGCTTATAGTTTTGTTTTTCTTTCTCTAACTCTTTCCTCTACAGCTGGCATGCTCAGCAAGACCCAACTGGGCATGTAAGAACCTCTTATTTTCTCACCAAGGTGACGAAAAGGGTGCAAATAAATTGGTGACTGTACTGGGGATAAGGTATCAATTCCTACCTCATTTGGGTTTATTTTGCTCTTCTTTTAGTTTGTTTAACTTGCAGGTGCACAAACCGGCCTCTGCCGACCTGCTAACCAGTCAATTCACAGGAGAATTGAGAGAAATCCATTCGGATTTTATTTCTCGGTCGTTTGTAACAGGTGCACGGGTATTACACCCCACAAACATGCATCGTGCACTCATGCGCTTTCGTAATAGTCTTTCTCTGCGCGCATGCACTTTATGACTCATTTCTTCTCGCGCGCCTGTGCTCTGTGCGCACCTATCTACACTAGGGGCCAGGCATTTTGAACAAAATTTCACTTTGTAAGTTCTTTGGATGTGGGGAAGGCCATCTTCCTTCTTAAATATGATGTCAAAAATGTTGTAAAGCCACATTACACTTAGTCCCCTCATCATATAAAGGGGTTAGTCGAGCACACATAGGCACTTAGGAGGATAAAAATCAATTTCCCTTATTTTCTTTTTGCCACATGGATGGCTTGCTTTGACTTATAACATAAGTGTACAATCATATTTAATCACATCTTAACTCACATTTGGGACTCGAAGTTGAAGTAACAATCGTTGAGTATGCTCTTCTCTCGCGCCTCCAAGCGATCTTGAGAAACAGAAAAAGATTGTGAAAACAATCTCATCTCCCTTAAACAAAAGTTTTAAAACCTTTAGGAGAGGACAAACGACCCTTTTTGGGACCCCTCTTAGTTTCATTTTCTCAAACACATTTTAAACTTGTAACGGGCCCATACATGCCCACATGCTACAAAGATAGAATAGTGGTTGAAATTTTTCTTTCTTAGATCAAAATACTAGGAGAGTTTAAAGGTTTGTAACGGGCCCATATATGCCCACATGTTCAATCTAGGATAGTTTCATGCTTTTTCTAGATTACCTCACAATAGGGAGTTAAAGGATAGTAATGGACCCACATGTCCACATGCTAGCTTCTTAGGGCTTTTGAATTCCACAAGGTTGTACCAATGACATCTAGCTAATTAGTTAATCACACTCTTGTAAGGACCAAGCGAAGTCCACATGCAGCAAGGTGACATCTAATTAACAAAAAATTGGCACACTTTTCACTCACACACAAAAGTCGCTTCTCACTCACATAGCTTCTCCTCGAAACGTGGAGGTCCAAGTAAGTTTCCTCCAAAGGGATTCCGAAAATACCCCATATTTTCTTGATAGGACTATCCACTCCCATTGTTAAATCAAACGAGGTTGGCTTTCACCCCCAGCCTCACAAAACAACTTCATCTAAAATCTTTCTAAAAGCTCACTAAGTTTTCCTCCACAGGAGGTACCAAAAGAAATTTTTTAGTCTAGGTAGGATCTCGGGGATAGGCATCCAAAAAACTCCCCATTATCTGGTTCTCACATTGATAAAACATAGAGGTTGTCAAATAGGGAACTTAAAATCCTCCAAGTCAAGTGTTCCAATCACCATAAGGCAGGGAGATACCCGTGAAGGGTTGAA
>ML778177.1:1061199-1083498 GCA_009831015.1 Picea engelmannii | reverse complement strand
AATATCGCCAGCTCTTTCGGGATATGCCCCCTCTACCCCTCATTATAACCAATTATTTCATCCTTCACTAGTGTCTCTTCCGGTGACTTCAGACCCCACTGTTGAGCACTATTGGAAGGTCCAGTGCTATTTGAGAGGAAGGACGTTACGTCGTCTAGGACACAAACATTTGCTTTCTTTTGATTCCCCCACGCGAACAAAACCCACTTACCCATATATATGCTTCTTTCTCATTTTTTGTATGATGCACATCTGATTACAGTTTGATTTGGATATATATATTGTGTAAACATTCAACGCAAAGGCTTTGTTGGTTTCTATATTCCTCTCACCGCTTGTTGCACACATTCACACAACTAGTCTGACATCATAGGGGAACCACAGAACCCCTGTCGTTCACGATGATTGCTCAACCTCCCTCCTATATTACGGGGAGTACCTGGTCGTACCCGCTCATCAGTACCTCCTTCACACACTCCTGTGAGTGCTACTATCTTAGGATCAACTTTTCTTTGTTCTACATTACTTGGGTCAACTTCCCAAGGTCATCCGTTCACTCGCTCTCCTTTACAAGGAAGCAGGAGACCCACTTCCTCTCAAAGAGGGAGCACCAACCCACCTAGTCCCCATCAAGGGTCAGGTTCACAACACACTATGGCTTGAGCTAACCCTCCCACCCCACTACAGATGCAATATTTGGCCTCTCTCAACATACCGGATCTCACGAAACTCACCAATGATCCTATATTGCATGACGCCACATGGCCTGCAATGCCAACAAAACTTCCTTCAGACATACCAAAGTTTGAAGGAAAGGCAGGGGACGACCCCGCCAACCATGTCATGACCTTTCATCTATGGTGTTCTTCCAATAGAATTATGGATGATTGCATCAGACTGCAATTATTTCAACACACACTTACTGGCCCATCAGCCAAACGGTATGTCGAAGAAAAATCAGGGTCCCATGCGACCTTTGAGTCATTGGCCAAAGAATTCTTGACCTTCTTCCAATTACCCATCCACCATGAAAATGGTCTAGAACTACTATCTAACTTCAAATAGACCTCAGCCACCCACATCGTTGACCACATTCATGAGTGGCGTAGGCGACGTAGTTTGTGTAAAGCAGAAACCACCAAGCAACAATGTCTCGACTGGTTTCTTAGATCACTTGTCTCTCTCCTTGGAAAGGATGTAGCTTCCACCTTCCCTCAATCTGAAGAGGAAGCCATTAGTAAGGCCCAACAGTATGACCTCATCTACGCACAGTCAGGGTACTTATACACAGTACTTCCTGATCTTCCAAAACCTGTGCCATTTGGCCAAGACAAACCTGGGATGTCACACTCAACAGACGGACTAATAGGTGCCACCACACACCATGGTCCACAACCCCAACCACCACCGATGTATGTAACACCTCAATACCTGCCGACATATGGGGGCACTTCTTATTACCCCCCACCCTCTTATCAACAGCCATACCCTATTGCTATACCTCCACCCATCAGTGGACCACCACTGGCACCTCCCATACATCCATCGCCTCCAACCACCAGTGGTACCCCCTCAACATCAGCTTATAGTACTAGTGAAAGCACTAGGCCTTCCTATGTACCTTATGGACCGGTACCACCGCAAAATCCATACTTCTCGTTTCCTGGTCCTCCACAACCCATGGCTCCCCCACACCCGCATGCGGGGGTAAATTTTGTTCAACCTTCCGTTGCTCAACAATACCAAAATTTTGAACAGTTGAACACAGCCAATCCAACTCATCCATAGAACAATGACAAGAAGAAAGGATGGAATAGGAATAACAACAACCCAGGTCAAGGCGGGAATCAACCCCCACAACACCAACCCACTGGGGGCAACCAGAACCAAGGCAACCAAAACCCCCAAGGGGGCAATAACAACAAACGCTAAGGGTGAAATAATGTTAAAACCATCTTCCCTTGTGCTCTTTGTGGTGAGTTAGATCATTACACTCACCATTTCCCCCAGATCACTGATTTCAAACAGTTGAAAGACTCTGGGAGCATTCCCCCTTCTCCTGCACAACCTGGCCCTCAGCAGGCACCACAACAATACGTGCAACAACCCCCTCCCACCGTGCTGCAAAATCCTATCCCACATCAAGGTGTGATAAACACCCAATAGGACACGCAACATCCCCCACCTCAGGTAGGTCAATACCACAACCCCAACAATCCAGCAAAGCGTACAATCCTCCTCACCAGCAAGGAAGAAATTCTTCTGCAAATGCGTAATCGTCGGTATCATGCCCCCGCTGAATCTACTCCCATCTCTCCAGAGACAAACCCTGCACCGACAAGACCCCCATTGGTGATCCCTCGCCCTTCCTCCGAACCACCATTACGCATCCCTTGCATCCCCTTGCGCAGGAATGTTCACAACCCACAGGCTAGGGAAGCTCATAACTATAGTTTGGTAGATGACTTAGCACAATCCTCGACTGCCATGTCAGTCTTGGAAGTCCTCCAGACTTTCCCTACTCAACGGAAATCACTACTTTCCACCTTGGGGGAAGTTGACCCTGCAGATACTCGCCTCATCACCTTTGATCTTGACAGCAGCGAACCTCGTCTTCCCACCATGGTCGCTATTCAAATACCAGTAAAAATATGAAACATCATCGTTCATCAGTGTATCATCGATGAAGGTGCATCTACATGCATCATGTCCAAAATAGTATGGCAGAAACTTGGTTCCTCAGAACTCATACCTTCCGCCATCACATTACGAGCTTACGACGGACAACCATCATCTCCTGAAGGGATCTTCCAAAATGTCCCCGTTGAACTCGGGGGAAAAACTATTCTCATTGACATCGAAGTTATCGATGCTCCACTCGATTACAATATCTTGTTCAGACGTAGCTACATGTATGCTATGAAGGTAGTGGCATCTTTTGTCTTTCATACAATCATGTTCCCCCACAACGGGAAGATCGTAACCATCGACCAAGTCTCACATTATGAGCCTAACCCCTCTGCCAATATCGATAACATTCTTCCTCTCATCCACACCAACCAAGACGCATATCCACTCGTCGAGATGGGTCCTGGGATTTTTAAAGATCCATCCTTGTTAGGGACATACCATGGAGCACCACCACTCCTTCATCCTGCTAATCAAGTATGCATCATCTCATCTAACAAAACTCACATAGAGGATGCTAGTCCTCCTCAGGAGGCTTCAGTCATTCCTGACGTCTCAACAGTTGCAGAACAACTCCTGCTGGAGCCTCCTGCGTACTCATCGGGCCCAACTGTCCACGAATCCACTCAAGGGCATAGTCCCATTTGGGATACAGTTCCCCAACCCCTCACTCAAATTCCCTTCTTTTACCCTCCACCCGGTATAGAAGCTTTTAAGGTAGCCGCCACACTCACACTACCTAATATGGTGTTAGCAATCCCAGTTTGATATTTACACCCACCAGAGATGGTCCCTCGACCATCTCTTCCCCCACAGGACGGAGTTCCCATGACGATTCCCATCCTCACCCCCACTACCCCCATACTCACTAACCCCCCTGCTACAGCTGGGGGCAGGAGGAAGAAGACAAATCCCACCGCTCCACTTCCTCCATGCATCCCACCACCTTGCGCACTATGTGAGAAAGAGGGCCACCAAACCAACAATTTCCCATCCCTACCTGAATTACGGAATTTGATTCCCTTCAATCCAACTCCCACAAAACCTACCACTACTACTAGTCCCCCCACTACCACCCAACATTCCAGTAGTAAAGGGTTGAGGACCAAATATGCTTGTGCTATTTTTTCAGAGTATGGCCATTACACCCATCATTTCCCAGCACTGCCACACTTTTGGCAGACATTAGCAGTGGTACGCCAGAACTTCCAGAACAACCCACGCCCTGCTACGTCCTCTCCAACAAATATCACTGACATCCGTTATGTCACCACTTCAGTTAATGAATGCATGAGATGCCCTTGCTCTCTCTGGGATTCATTAACTCATTTTACATACCAGTGTCCTATGATCCTAGAATATAGGCAACGCCAATTGTCTCTGCTTCATTGACCCGCAGAGGCAACCAATGACCTTACCTCATCACTAGAAGATCTTCATGTCATTTCTCCTGAGCCCGAGGCACTCCCAACGCCTCCATGGTTCTTAAATGACATTTTTGAGGATTTACCCCACAACCCCCCCAACTCTCCTGCTCATTCCCCCATGGACACTCTTCACCCAACCACCACGGGTACCCCTCAGTACTTCAACATATGGTTTATGTCAAGTGAACCCTCACCATATCCTAGCATTTCCCCCTCTGCTTCTTCATCGGGGGGCAATCACACTATCACCGAGATCACTCCTCACAATCCCTTATATTCCCGACGTTTCCAAAGTGACGAGGAAATACTGGAAGAGCTACACCGCCCGGACTCTCCCTGGGACGCACTACATCATCATGCACTCTTCTTTCCACAGGAAGCCCTCATGCCTCCTAACCAAAACCCCATTTATGCGGTCGAAACCAAAGATTTTATCCCGTCAGGACCTATAGATTGGTTCAACAATCCCATTCCTGCCCCCGATGCTTTTGAAGAAGGTAATATGGCCAACATTTCCCCCACCATAAAAATCGACATTTCCATTAAGAATGGCATCGTCGAAGAAATCATCATTGGAGCTGCTTGCACTCCTCAGGAAATCGCCGCATATAAAGCCCTCTTCCAGGAATATAGAGATATTTTCGCCTGGTCATACACAGAAATGCCTAGCCTCGACCCATGTATTGTCGAGCATCACATCGACACCTGGCCTGACATCATACCAGTTCGCCAGAAACAGTGACCGCTACACCCATCCAAAGCCGCGAGTATCAAAGCCGAAATTGACAAATTACGTACGGCCGGGTTTATTTACCCCATCGCTTACACTTCATGGGTTTCCAACCCTGTACCCGTCGACAAAAAATAGGGCACTATCCACGTTTGCATAGACTTTCGTGATCTCAATAACGCATGTACCAAAGACAACTTTCCAACGCCTTTCATCGATCAAATTATCGACGACTGCGCCGACCACGAGGCTCTCTCCTTTATGGATGGATTCTCTAGCTATAACCAAATTCAAATCCACCTAGCCGATCAGTATAAAACCACATTTATTACCCCGTGGGGTACTTTTTCATATCGTATCATGCCTTTCGTCTTAAAAAAAACCGGCGCAACCTTCTAGCGGGCGATGACATACATCTTTCATGATCTGGCTGAAATCATCCTCGCCTACTTGGACGACCTCACAACTCGATCCAAGAAACACACCCAACATCTCAATGATTTACGAATCATTTTCCAACGGTGTCGTCAGTACAACATCCGCTTGAATCCTCTCAAGTGTGTGTTCTGTGTCACCGTTGGGCACCTCCTCGGTTTTATTGTTTCCCAAAATGGTATTACCGTGGACCCCCTCAAAGTCAAAGCTATCACCGAAATTCCACCTCCTCGGAATTTACGGCAACTTCAGAGTCTTCAGGTAAAAGCTAACTTTCTTCGACGCTTTGTCCCAGATTATGCCATACGCGCACATGGTTTCCTTCGCTTACTACATCACAAAATCCCCTTTCACTGGAATGACTATGCCCAACAGTCATTTGACAATCTTAAAGCAGCGCTTTCAAATGCACCTTTAATTAGTGCACCTAACTATAATCACGACTACATCCTCTATGTATCAGCATCAGCTGTATCAGTAGTCGGCGTCCTCGTCCAGCTGGGAGATGAAAATCGTGAACACGTCATTTATTACGTTAGTAAGAACCTCTCAGGACCACCCTTGAAGTACAAACACGAAGAGAAACTTTCTCTTGCAGTTGTCCTCGCAGTCCAGAAACTGCGCCATTACATTCTGCTTCGCAACACCAAGGTCATCGCAGATTCCAATCCTATGCAATATTTTCTCAGCTGTCAACAATTTAACGACAAATTCGCTCGATGGATCGTTATCCTTCAGGAGTACGACCTCGAGTTTTCAACACCTAAGAGTAAGAAGGCCCTCGTTCTCGTCGAACTTGTCATGGCCCTCCACCAGTACCCCCGTCAATACCGACTTTCCCAATGAACATATCTTTTACATCACCTCAGATGATCCTTGGTACGACGACCTTCTCGTCTACCTACGAACTCAAAAGTTTGGTAACCACCTTTCACGAGATGATCGTCGAAGTATCCGCCATCAGGCCCCCCGCTATCTCCTCATCGAAGACATCCTATACCGACGGGGCATCGACACCATTCTTCGTCGATGCCTAACTATTGACGAGGTTGACAGAGTCTTAAACGACTGCCACAGCGGCGCATGTGGGGGCCATCTTTCGGGTATATCCACTGCTCAAAATATTATCCGAGCCGGTTACTTTTGGCCGACCCTATTTCATGATTGCATTCATGTCATGAAATGATGTGAGCAATGTCAGCTCTATGCCAACAAAGCCCAGTCTCCCCTCGCTCTTCTCCACCCTGTCATTACAGCCGACCCTTTTTTCAAATGGGGCATCGACTTTATGACTTGCAATCCACCCTCCAGCAATGGTCACAAATACATCATTGTCGTCGTTGACTACTTCACCAAATGGGTCGAAGCTATGCCCACTTTCAACAATACCGCTGACACTACAGCGCATTTTTTCTTTAATCACGTCATATCCCATTTTGGAGTACCACTCCAACTTGTTTCTGACCATGGGAAACACTTCGAGAATGAGATCTTCGTCAAACTCTCATCTCGGTTAGGATTCTCTCACGAGTTTGCCTCACCATATTACCCTCAGTCAAACGGACAGGTCAAGGCAGTTAATAAAGTCCTCAAGACCATGTTACAATGCATGGTTAATAAACATAAAACCAATTGGCATCATATGTTATTTTCTGTGCTATGGGCTTATCGAACGGCAGTAAAGACCGCTACTAGTTTCACGCCATTCCATTTAGTCCATGGGGTTGAGGCAACTCTTCCCATTGAGTGCGAAATACCCACCTTATGCACCGCAATTGAGCTATTACCTGACACTGCTCCAATGGAGCAGCACTTACTGAACTTGGATTCGATGGATGAAGATCGTCGATCTTCAATACAGAACAACGAGGCAGCTAAAAAATGATCCAAAGCTACCTTTGATCGCCATGTCAACCTTCGATCATTCCGCGAAGGCGACCTCGTCCTGGCCTATGATATCGCTCATGATACCTTTGGCCATGGAAAATTCGAATCACTTTGGCATGGCTCTTACATCATCCAACATTGCCTCACCAAAGGCGCATACATCCTGGCCTCCCCCGAAGGCCTCTCGCTCAAGGAACCCGTCAATGGGTTATATCTCAAGAAAATTTATGCTTAGAAGTAGTCATTCTACTTTAGGTTATTTTTTTCTTTTTAGTGTTTTTAATCTTTTTTCCTCCCCTCTCATCTAAACTATCCTTTGTTCTATTGACAGATGCTTCCTCCACCATCCTACCACATTGGTTACGCCGACGGCGTCAGCCGTTGGACACAAAATCTCGCTTCAGCTGCTTGGGCTCTATACACCCCCTCACATGAAATGCTACATTCAAGCGGCATATGTTTGGGGCCAACAACCAACAACCAAGCCGAGTACACTGCGATCATTGGCCTCCTGGCTGATGCCCAGCGTCATCATATTTGTCACCTTAGCGTCTTCCTCGACTCTCAACTAGTCGTTCTCCAGCTCAACAATGTTTACCGTGTACGCGATCCGTGCCGCTTTCGCAAATACCTGCAGGTTAGACTGTTATCTCGACATTTTGATTCCATTACATTTACACATATTCCAAGACAATTGAATCGAACAACAAATCAACTAGCTAACATGGTGTTAGATTGGCATATATCACATCCAGCTACACATACATAAACAACTCACAAATCCTGTCACAACATATAGATAGAATAGAAATCATCATAATCATCAAAAAAAAACACATGTAGACAACATCAGGATCTCAAAATATGTATACTCATATATATATAAAGGCCTATCAGGCCATCCGAATGTTTACATACAAAAATACATGTGCCCGCAGGCCAGCACAACACCTCGGTACACAAAATCGGCTCACCAGCCTAAATACAACCAAAAAGATATACATCATACATCAATCATGGTGTCTCTATCGCACCACCACCTGCTCCTCCCTTAGGAGGAGGTGGTGGCCCACCACTACCTGCCCCAAGCGGTGGTGGACCGCCCATAGGACCCTCCTGCCCCGGCGGCAAGCGTCCACTAGTCATCGCAGCAAGCACTGCTACTCACCGCACTATGTCCTGCCATGGTGGCGGCACCCCCACACACTGCTCCAAGAAGATCTCATCCTGGATACGCATCCACATGCCCTCAGGCACATCCTACAACATTGTCTCCAGACGATGGCGTATGTCATCAAAATCAACTCCGGCCGCCGCCGAAGGCGCGTGTGATGGCCCCGCACCGAGGTCATCGAACCGGCACCTCCTCACTGCCCTCTCGAGCTCTGCTAGTAACCCCGCAGCCTCATCCCTCCGAAGTCTCTCTCCATGCGGCAGTCTCTCCGGCTCTCGATGAGCCGGAGCTCTCTGCATCTCCACCTCGCGCCCGCGAGGTGCCACATCTGCACATGCAAAAACAACAACAACAGATAGTATTAGCATCTATATCACATACATATGGACTGATATCTCAAAAGAAAACATAAATCAAAAACATACACAACACTAAATATACCTCGATGGTCAAACACCTCCCCTGGAGGCAGCACCATATCTGGGTCACCCTGGAAGTCAACCCCAGCATAGTGGTACCGAAGTACTACCTTAGGCATCTGCCACCATATCTATGCCGCATCTACTAAAAAATAGTGGCCACCTTCGCCACCACCGTGGCGAACCAAAACTGTAGACCACCACCTCAATCGCGGCTCTCATGCCCCCATCATCTCCAGCAAAACCCTCAAGTGCAACATCGGCACCCTCTCCAAAAACCAGGCTACCAGGATAGACCCAAAAGTGAACTCTCCTATACCTATGGACTGACAATGGTCCAACTACGCTATCATCCGTGCATGCAGCATCAGCCCCCACGCGAACTGCCCGCCGCCCACCACTCTCTCCAGCACCAGCAGCTGGCCACCACTAATCCGTTGGGTCACCAGTGACCTGTATACATGAACAATCATTGCCGCTATGCAACGATGAGCCAGGGATTCTATAGCACTAATTCTCACCACAGTCCCAGACATGAAGTTCTCACCTGAGCTGTATCGTTGGCCGATCGTAACAAGGGTTGTCTCCCTCGGCATCACAGGCTTTGTCGGTAGGGGTGTTCCCCAAAAGGGGAGCACAGTCAGAAAATATACATCCTCCACCGCAGTGAAGGGGATCTGATCTCCTCGCACGAGGAAGCAGTGCAACTCTGTACTCCACATCTGGAGCAGGAACTGTAGTAAATACTCCTGTGCCCGTATCAACAGGCACTCAAAGAACTTTAGCAACCCACAAGTTGCTAAAGTCGCTCTCACCCCAGGCTCCTCAATGGCCACAACATCTCGCAACTGGGCCCAGTCTCTCTCTCGCCACCGTACTGGCATCGTCACTGTTGGCCACATGCAACCAACATAGAGTCCTATATCAGCTTAGATAACCATCAACAACATAAAAAAGACTCATTTTTTACCCTTCAACCTTGCCTCCTAGGCGCAGTTTTTGTTCCCACAGGCGCGCACCCATGCGCGCCTGTTCATTACATAGGCGCGCATATATGCGCGCCTGTACACTGAACAGGTGCGCATCAGTGCGCACCTGTTCACTTCACAGGCGCTCCTTTACGCGCGCCTTTTCATTTTACAGACGCGCCTCGGTGTGCACCTGTCAAACCTACAGGCGCACATTGATGCGCGCCTGTTCAACTCATAGGTGCGCCCCTCGGGCGTGCCTTAAATTCCTCATATCGCGCACCCATGCACGTATGATTGGTGTACAGGTGTGCACACATGCGCACCTCTCACCGGGTCTCCCATGCGTGGGGGGTCCACATCCCCTAAATACCCCCGTACGGCCCCCCGTACAAGCCCTGCCCAAAAATTGAAAACCTATTTCTATGCAGGATGATCAGACCACTAACCTGATACTTGCAAAACATCGATCGGATGCCTTTTCCTCCCTGAATCTCCAAATCTCCTCTGAAATCTGCTCGTCCATTCACTCTTGCAGCAGGTACAAATGAGGTGGCAATGTGGGCCCTACAGCTATATATAGGCCTTTTTCCAAAATTCCACTCACCATTCCGGGAGCCCAAGGTGCCCATTTTTCAAACCGTCTTCAGCCACAGGATCAGCATCCTGCCACCTACATCACATCTGTCCCTGGGTTACTTTTCATCTCGAGCCCCTGGGGTGCCTTTTTTTCATATCATGGTCAGGTACGCTCGTGCATTGTCACATTTATCTAATACATGCTCATATCTTTGATTCTCTTCAGATATTGTTCACTTTTGGGGTATTTGTTTCTCATATGTGCAGGTACTTGCTCCTCACCCCTCGGCATCACCCCTTCAGGTATATACTTAGCACTGGCATGTAGTCTTTCCCGTTGTATCGCACTTGCATTTCCAGTCACACCCCCTAATGTTTACCTCTAGGATCTCCATTCCCGGCTATGTAGTACTCACACCTCCATTTGCATCTTCGGTACTTTTACCCGATAGCATTCTTACCCACATGAGTTGTCCCATTCATAGCACCTTTTGGCACTTTTTGACACTCATGATTTTCTTCATTACCCTTTAGGGATGGGAGTCCCGATAGTCTATCATCATGACGTGAATCAGCCACATACTCCTTCTCCTCATTTTGCTAGCTTTCCCACACGGGCTCCCAGTTTATCTCTTTACAGTTCTATTTTTTACCTGCACCTCCGTAGTATCATGAACCCTCCATTTCATCTACAATCAGTTTTCCCATCTGTGAAACTACCCTCATTTCACCTACCTCATACAGAAACTCACCAATGGGGCCCCCACCCTTCATTAGTCTTCCAAGCACATTATGCCCTACGTGGGCCACCCATATCACACTGGGGCACCGGTTTCTGTATTTGTACATTTCTCCCCAAAATTATTCATTATTTATTGAACAAACGCCTTTATTTCCAGTCATTACATTTTCTTTTGTCGTCATCGTTGGCGACTTGCTTTCTTTTGTCCACACGCAACCCATGTCACCCTTGGTTGGAGCATTACTTATCATCTACCCTTGCCGGCATCGTCCATATCTTCAGAGTACTCCACAGGTCACTTACCTCTACCCTATGAACTTGTTCACCTTGTCCCACCTCTGGCACAACTTATCACTGGTCTTGTCGTCCCCCTGACACTCGACCTTGTTACGCGGTTGTGGCCACTTTTTATCTCATACATCCTCCAACCAAGGGCAGTCTTGAGTCTTCCCACTTCTTGACTTCGTCCATGTACCTCTGCCACTTCCTCACCTCAGTAGATTCCACGAAGCCCTTTTCTTCTGGGAGTCACGTCCCCCTTTTGTCGACATCAGCACAATTTTCTGAAAGGGCGACAGTATCTTGATTCTCATTTTCCATTCAATGAGAGATCTCGGATGGCACAGGGGGAAACACCATTGCTCCCTGTTGTCGTTGGCCCCCATAACATTCGATGCCAACACTTTCTCGTGTTATGGTGGGTCTTACTTTGTGACTATTGCAGTTATTTATCATTTTCTGAAGACCTCTGAACTTGGTAGGGCCATCAATGCCTGCATCATCATCGTTGTTGCTTATTACCGCGATCATTGCCTATTGTTCAGAGTATGTTCCTTTGCAGAATTGTCTTCTGCCTTTATCATCACCGCCCCCAAGGGCGCTGCAGTTGTCTACACCAACACTTCAGTCATCTTTTTTCAGAGTTACATAACACTAGCATGGGGCATGCCCGCCTCGTTTGTACACAATTTTCTCTTTTTTGCACAACTCTCAGAAGGTCGGGTCCTACCGGTTCCTTTTTTTTCTCCAATGGATCTCTCTGAATGATCCCACTATTGCTCTCCCTTACAACAACATTCTCAATAGAAGAAACATTGATGGATTTCGGTTATACGTATGCTCCTAACCTCATCCATCAGGGGGCATCTGTTATCACTGAAATTTCATCCGCACATGGCGACAAGAACTCAGCATCGTCAAACAGTAATGAATTCATTCATGGCACTGAATTAATTTCACAGCATTCCAAAAAGGTCAAAAACTATACAAAGTAGTAAAAATTGAAGAGCGCTTTACAATAGTTGGGTGCGCGCGCACATGCACGGAACAAGAACGTACCATGCACGCATACGCGCACGATGTGTGGCTGTTGGCACAAAAACCCGTGCACCTCCTAAACGGCGCATTTATTGAATTGGTCGGCCTCCCAACCACTTATGGACCAACTCCCAAGCCGATTTGACCCTCAAATCTGAGCCGAATCCTCATGGTAGGCTAGTCAAAGACCTAATAAATCCCTAAAGAGCCTCTTTTCACACTACAAAGGAGTTACATAATCACCCAATGCAATGCTATAAAAAGCCATGAAGAAACCTCATTTTCTCAAGGAATTTCATGTAATGTTATGTTGYCTAGATTGTTTAAGGACTCCATCCTTGACAAGAACACATTGGCACCATTTCATTGAGCTATCCACCTCTCCATTGAGTGGATGTGCTAGGAGTTCTTTCATCACCATTTTTATTTTTCTTATTGTAAGGAGAGCAAGTTTGTGAGGGTCCAAGAGCCTTCCTTTGGAGGAAGAAGGGACTCATAGTCCCCTTTCTTCATTGTGATTTGATTTCATCAATAGATCAGCCTAAAAACATTGGTGATATTGGTATTTTTGTGTTTGTTATCTCTATATCCATATTCTTATGATTTTAGTTTGTATTATTTTAATTCTTGCTTATAGTTTTGTTTTTCTTTCTCTAACTCTTTCCTCTACAGCTGGCATGCTCAACAAGACCCAACTGGGCATGTAAGCACCTCTTATTTGCTCACCAAGGTGATGAAAAGAAGTGGAAGGAGAGGTTGGAAGTCCTCTCATGGATGATTCTTGTATACTTGTGGACATCGACATGACTCTTTCCATCATGAGGTCGATCAAAACTTCTTCAACAACTTTCTCTGCAGCGCTCAACTCATCCAACATACACGCTTGGGGTTAGCAATCTCGGGTTCGAAGGGTAACTTAGACACAACAATGATATAGAGAGAAAGAGCATGATGATCACAGTGAAAAATCAACTTAGTTTGCGGGCTCAAACTCTCAGTTGGAAAAAGTGTTCTCGATGCATGGCATGAGGAGATAAATAGGTAACTCAGAAATGGGTCGCTTGCAATGGGTATGAATCTTTCATTAACTCTATTTTGTCTATTATGGTGTGGTCCCAATGGTTGGATGGCGAGCTATTTGTCCATAAATTCCTTTCTGGCCATTCAGAGCATTGGTCTAACAGTTATAATGTCCCCAATGGCTATATTGCTTCATCATGGTGAAGTGCCATGTGTCGTTGTTCTGATATCCCAACGAAGCTCCAATTTTGCAATTTTTTCCTTCTGCAAGGTTCCCTCTGGAATCTTCTGCAACTTGTTGATCTTAGCTTTCTTTTTACTTAGCTTTCTAGCCTTCTTTCCAGTGAGTTTCGTCTTGGTATTCCTTTTTCCATTTTGATCCTTAACTTATTTTGGCATAGTTACTTCGCGTTGTTGAGATTCTTTCCTAAGATTCAAGAGTAATATGTCTTCTTTATCTGGAATAATTACTTCAATCTTCAATGGTTCTTCAAGTGTTTTTGCAACTTCGACATCCGGGTTTCTGGTGTTAAACAAATTTTGTATGTTCTTTTGTTCTTCAATCAAGTGTGCGATCCTTCTAGTCATGAATTCTTTTAACTCTTGCTTATGTTGTTCTAAAAATTCTTCTTCTTCTTTCCTCCTGGCCTGATCTCTTTCAATCCAAGGTTTTCCTAGTAGCATGGTAAATGGGGTGTTATTCCTCTGTCAAAGCTCTATCGACAGTCATAGGTAGCTTCGTAAGTCTCCCACAGAGGGTTATCAATTTTCCTCTAAATAATCCTATTCCTCCCAATGAGGGAATCATAGCAGGCTTTCCTAAAAGTTCCCAAGTTCTTTTTGTCATAATATTCACCTGTGTTTCCTCATTCATAACACAATCAATGTCGAAGTCTCCTATTATTGCTTCAAGGCATTCTTTTTCTTGGAAGATCTCTGATAAGTTGACATGTTGGTGATCATTTAGGGTTTATATTATCTGTAGCAATACTCTCTCTGATTCGTCTTGGGATTCTATCATAATCTTAGTTTCTAGATCTGCCTTAGGGTTTTCTTGATTCATATTCATTTTTTCAACCTTAGCAATCATTCTAGGGAAATCCAATACTTCATGGTCCATAGCTTTACAACAAAGACAACTAGGTCTTCTCCCAGGGAATTCCTTAGCAATATGTCAGGGTTTTCTGCAACTGTAACAAAGGGTTAATCCTCTCTTTCATTTAAATGATCCCCAACCTTTCATGTACTGTGCACTAGGGTCATGGTAGCTAACCTGCAAACATTTATTTATAGGATCCTGCATACACTTATTAGTCCAAAAATTCCTTCTATGCATAGGTATAACATATTTTTCTCTATGCTTATCATATCTATTCATATCAAATCTTCTTTCATCTATTAATACTCTAGTTTTCAAGCTAGGACAGAATCTATCAAACATACCTAGATTCATACTTTTGAAACAAAAATTTCCACTATTCTTACTTCTACAAAGCACAAAGCTTTCAGATCTAGAACTTATTCAATATTCTTACCTTTATCAAAGCACAGAGCTTCTAGATATTACCCCAAAAAGTCTCACTTTTACCTTTCTCAGAGAACAAATATTTCAGATCTTACCTCTTTTCTTCAGATCAGACTTCTTTATTTATCACAGAGATTTATAACTCAAGTAGAATACTGTGCACTAGGGCAACAGATCTACACACAGAGCTTTCACAATTTCAGGTCGGATATTTTCACAAAGCTTCTTCTTCCTCAGTTCCCAGCAATCACAGTTTCAGTCCCCGACAACAGAACCATTTGTTGGCACAGGGGCAGACCTAGGTTTCAACGCTACAACAACACACCAACAAAACCCTAACTACCAGCTCTTTCAGAAACACCTGTGAAGCATATGAAGTCTCACCCGAGGTAGAGGCAGGGGTGGTTGTAGGACTCAGGTGTCTACAACCTTAGTTGGGACACAGATCTATGATTATAATACTGAGTAGAGAACTTAGCACCATTAGTTCATCTTTATATAACCAATATCTACTCTATAGATAAAAAATAGCATCACATCATTCACCCTGATCTAATGTATATAATCACTTAGCAAAGGAATTAGATTAGATCTAGCAGATTCAAGCACTAAGAAAGTTCACAGATGTCAGATCTAGCATCCAGATTCATCATAAACACAAAGCATAAACTGATCTATCTATCTATCTTTATCCATCACTTAGAAAATAACACATAAATACATCAGAACATCGCACAAAGAAGAATAACATGGTATTTACGTGGTTCACCCCCACCCTGGGGCTACGTCCACCAAATCTTCTTCTTTATTAGCTTCTTCAACAGGTTACATGCACAAAGCCTCAAACCATTACTCCGCATAGGACAAGAGATCTATGCAACTCACTAGATCCTTCTTCCTTGTGTTACAGGAAAAGTCCCTTTGCAGTATTGTTACAACCACTTGCACCTAGCTCTGCAAGTCTCTCACAGTATGCACAAAGCATTTACAAACCCTAATTATATTTAGCACTTAGCTTATTGGCCTTACATCACATAGATGTCACTCCTTACATTGCCTAGACATCTATTTATACTTTACAAAATAGGCCTAAACATGGGTAAACCCATGGGCTAACATCTCATACCCATTACATATTCCCAAATCCCAAAAAGGACCCAAAAAGGGGTCGAGATCTCACGATATTTGCTTCGTCTTGCGCTCCGTCTTCAATAGGTTGTCGAAGTCCCAAAATAGGTCAACCTAACCAAGGATCTCTCAAAACTTGGTCAAGGGCCAAAAAATGTCTTTTTACAAAAAACATGAATTCCAAAACCCTAGACATCCAAAAACCTAACCCTAGGAGATGAAGCGCAAAAATTCATGTGGGCCCCGTTGCGATAAGTTAGTACATCAACTTCTTGAGGTCGTAAATTTTGCACACAATCTTTGTTTAGGGTGCATGATAGCTCACTGGAAAGGTATCGACAAGGAGATTCATTTTTGGGGCTCAATCAAATCCTTGAATTATGAATGAGGTATCTGATCGTGAAAAAATGATGTTTAGGCCCTCAAAATGGCCCCAGAAGTTTGGGACCCAAAAAACTGTTAAAAATACTAAGTTTCCAAAAATATGTTTTGAGCTTGTTGGACAAGGTGGGTGGCCACTAAGATTCTCTTAGATCAACTCAGGAAAGGAGTCATCGAAATAATCTGAGAAATATTAGTCAACTTCGAGTGACGTTAACCCTTCATAATCCCTATTCAATATGAAATTGAAAGTGGACATAAAGCCATACCAAGGTGAGATTATTGCATTAAAATTGAATCATTGTTTGCAACAACTAGAATTTAATTTTATCATTCACCATATAGATGAAGGGAAGATGGTTTCATTTGTTATATTGAATATAGAGGGCCATGCTTTAACCTGGTGGGAAAGCCACACAAAAATAATTAGGCTAGAGGGTGATCCACCAATAACTTGGTGGGAGGAATTCAAAACCATCATCAAGTCTCAATTCTAACATATCGGGTATGTAGAGACCAATGGATCTATAGGAACTACTTCAATAAGAGGCGGGAGTAGAGTGTACAGGAGTACACCACTAAGTTTATAAATATGGCCATCATGTTGGGTATCTCTCCACAGAACCCAAATGTACTCCTCAAGTATCTGGGGGGTTTACACATTCATATACGAAAGAAGGTTATGCTCTTCAAGCCAAGGATAGTGGATGAGGCATGTGTGTAGACACACTACCTAGAAAACATAGGCCAAAAGAAGGGGCAACCAAGTGGTTCAAAGCAGAAAGAGCACTAGGAAGCTTCCAAGGAGGGAAAGAAGAAGTGGAAAGGGGAAAAATATAATAATATAACAACCACTGCACATCATAGAAAATATCCTAGTACTCATTGAAATCATTGCAACATTTATGGCCACACCAAGGAAAAATACTAGAAACTACATCCAGAGTTGAACTCGAAGAATCAAAAGAAGGACATAAAGAAAAAGAACCATATAGCCATAAATTCAATAAATCGGGTTGAAAGTAGCTCGGATCTAGATGGAAATATTGTTTTCACATCTGTGTAGAAGGAGGTGAAACAAAGTATCCTTCCTCACTAGGAAGAGAAGGATATGACCAAACTCTGTTGGAAGGTTTACAATTGGGAGTAAGCTTATCATTGATGACAAATAACAACGATGGAAAGAACAGCGAAATCGCGAAGTGACGAAATCGCAAGGTGGACGAAATCGCGAAGCGGTGAAATCGCGAAGGTGGATGAAATCGCGAAGCAGCGAAATTGCGAAGTGGAAAAATCGCAAGAAGATATAGGCTATAGGATATGGGGTATCTACGAAGGCTCAATAGCCATTAGATATGGTGAAGCTACAAGGCAGATAACTCCAAGATTCATCCAACTCCCCAAAACTGTGAAGGAATCCTGGCCATCTATCGGGGATAGTCATGGATCGTTGATCCATAGGACATGTGGCGAAATATAGTCATGTCGCTAACTGGAAAGTCAAAGGAATGGGGTTCCCTAACCTCTCGATTTCGTGATATGCGAAATTGCGAAATAATCTTAGCCATTAGATCAAGTTTTGTTCTGGACCATTAATCTAAGCTCCATCTCGGAGCTTCATGTATTGGGACTTGGAGTGACGAGAACCTCCATCACAGGAATTGCTAGATGTGAACTCATGATAATATCTAGACCGTCAGATCACCAAGGGTTCTGGACCATTAATCTAAGCTCCATCTCGATGCTTCGCGTATAGGGACTTGGAGTGACGAGAACCTCCATCACAGGAATCGCGAGATGCAAACTCACGATAAGATCTGGACCGTCAGATCACGAAGGGTTCTAGATCGTTGATATAAGATCCATCTCGGAGCTTCGTCGATCGTGACTTGGAGAGTCGAGATGCCTCATCTCCAGATTCATGAAATGTGAAATCGTGAAAGAACTTTATGCATAAGCACATGGTCTCAGCCCATGGTCACACCATCGAAGAGCTGAAGAGAAGAGTACGTGAAGAAAAGCTTCTTTTCGATGTTTCAGGGATCGCGACTTGGAGAGTCGAGATGCCTCATCTCCAGATTCATGAAATAAAAAATCGCAAAAGTGATTTATGCATAAGCGCTTGGTCATAGCCATGGTCATATAAAGGAAGGAGCCAACACAGAAAAAATATGTTTCGTAGTTTCGGAACTCGTGACATGGAGACTCAAGATGTCTCATCGTAAAATCTCCAAATTGCAAAAGTGTAAAATGGGTAAATAACGCAAGAACTCATCAGAGTTAATCCAACGATGGAGGTTAACATGAGCACGATCGAAGGGATAATGTTGATCCTCACAGTGTAACTGCTAGAAACCATTGATGGTTTCTACCAAAGGATGCGAAGAGACTTCGGTGTGATTTCCAGAGGAGCTGAAGAGTTACATGGAATCTACCAGTGGAATGAAGATGATTCATGGAAGAAATTGACAGTTGGATGAGGGTTGGAGCTCGTAACTTAAACAGAAAGGATGAGCTCTATTGTAATAGAGAAGACGAAGAGTCTCAACTGCGAGAGAGAAAAAGGCATCTCGGCATAACACCTATTGATGATAGACATAGGGGTTGAACTGCTAGAGAAGCTGAAGAGTCGCGATGATGATCACACAGAGCACTTGAGATGTGAAGGATATTGGTGTGGTATGAGCATGTAGAGGAATGGTGAATATTACATGCACAAGATGCACAGAAGCGATATATAGACGGTACAAAGAAGAGATGAGGCCGTTGTTGTTGCTGGGATTGTTGTGGACGTTGTTGAAGGTGATTCATGCATGAAGAAGGATCAGAGTGCAATAGTTGAAAAGAACAAAAGAAGAACTGTGCAGCGAATGGACATGGTGCACAGAGAATAAAAGAAAAAGAACAGAATGGGTAGCGGATGCATGTTGGAAGACAATGAGGAAGTCTGAGTAGCAAAATCTTGCAGAACAGTGATGAGACTGGTAAGTTGTTATTGAACACTATATCACTGTAATAGGTTTCAGTATTTCATATTCATAATCTAGGGAGGTTGGGAGGTGCTAGGGAGGAATGGTGTCCTCAGAGGTTCAAGTGGGGTCTTGAACACAGGGAGTTGGTGCTTCCTTCTTGTTGGTGCTAGAGAAACCAGGGAGTTGGTGCTTCCTTCTAGTTGGTGCTAGAGAAACCAGGGAGTTGGTGCTTCCTTCTAGTGGGTGCTAGAGAAAAACAGAGAGTTGGTGCTCTCAGCAAGTTGCAACTTGAAAAACAAAGGTTGTAGCCTCACAATGAGTTGGTGCTCAAATGTATGATAATGTAAAGAATGTAAATAATACTTATCATATAAAGAAGAAGAGGTTTTTACCCTGTATGGGTTTCCTTGGGAAATATCTATCTTTGTGTTTCTCATAAATGTGACTGATGCTGAATGTGCCATTGTTCATTTCCCTGCATTATTGTGATCATCATTGAGTGCCTTGCAAATATTTTAAAAGAAGCATAATTGTTTAATCACGGTGACAATTGATTCACCCCCCTCTCAATTGTCCAACAATTGGTATCAGAGCTAGCCCATTTTATGTAAGGGTATATCCTAGAGCTTAAACATGTCAAGCCATGAAGGAAATTCAACCAATAAGTCCCCTCTATTCAATGGAACAAACTTTGCCTTCTGGAAAGTTAGAATGAGAACCTACATAATGTCGTTAGGTGCAAATGTCTGGGATGTGGTAGATACTGGTTATGTAAAACCAGTTGTGCTAGCTAATAAGGATGGAAAACTATAATTTAGCTTCAACGCTAAGGCTATGAATGCTATCTTGAGTGGGCTTGCAGAAACAAAATTCATAAAAGTTATGCACCTAGGAACTGCCAAAGAAATGTTGGGACAAACTCATTAGCAACTATGAGGGTAATGAGAAAGTAAAGGATGAAAAGATTCAAACCTACAGAATAGAGTTTGAACAACTGAAGATGAAGGAAGATGAAACTGTTGGAAAATACTTTCTAAGAGTAGAAGAGTAAATGCAATGAAGGCACTTGGTGAAACAATTGATGAACCTTCTTTAGTTCAGAAAATATTGAGATCTCTCCCAAATAGGTTCAACCCGAAGGTCTCTGCTATAGAAGAACTTAATGATCTAAAAACCTTGGGGTTTGATCAACTGCTAGGAACATTGACTGCATATGAAATGAAAATAGTTAAAGATAAACCTACCTCCAAATAAGCATCATTTAAATCAGACAAGAATGAGGATTCTGAGCCCGATGAAATTGAAGCAAAATTTGTGAAGAGACTGAAGAAGGGATCAAGCAAATACAAAGGTAAAATTCCTTTCAAATGTTTCAACTGTGGTAGGATAGGTCATTTTGCAAATAAATGTCCCTACAAAGGAAAGGATTAGACATGTGATGATGAGGAGAAGTACAAACACAGAAATTTCTTTAAAGAGAAAAACTTTAAGAAGAAAAGTCTATGCGTAAACAATGATGATGATCCTTTAGATGATGAAGAAAATGACTCCTCTATTGAAGATAAACTAAATGAATTCATACTTATGGCCAAAGAGGATTATGATAATAAAAGCATAGGAAGTGATTAAGAAGAAGTTGTGGTTGACATGGAAGGCGAACTGATCAGTGCACTGGAAGAGATTGATAGACTAAGAATCAAGAACAGAAAGCAAAGACAATTGTTGATACAGTTCGAGAAATATAGTAAAGAACTTGATGAATACCTTGTCCTACTAAAAGTAGAATTGGAAGAGGCAAATAAAATCGAAGAGATTCTGAAATAGCAGCTATCAGAAAAGAAGGCAAGATGTGAAGCATTAGAACAAGAAGTAGTGAAAACGAGGAAATAAATGGAGAAGTTTCAAGCCTTGTATAATCAGAATCTGTCAAGTATCAAAGCCTCAAAAGGATTGGCCACCATTTTTAATCAACAAAGGAATCCAAAGCTGAAAACTGGCTTGGGGTATGAAGAGGGATCAAGCAGTGGTAAGCCAGGAAATGAAGAACCCATCAAGTTTGTCAAAAGTACAACCAATGACAATAACGATCCTGCAGAAACAAAGGAAGACAATCAACCGCCCAGGTCGAGTAAGGAAAAAGATGTCAGATCTGAATCTGTAGAACAAAGAAGTAATGTGCTCACTACTAAACAGTGTCATCAGTCTAGAAGAAATCGATTTTCTCAAAGAAGACAACCATTTTCCAGGTACAAAGAATTCTTCTATGGCTATTGTTTCTACTGTGCTAACTTTGGTCACAAAATTGTAAATTGTTCCTTAAGACTTAGACATGAGCAATTAAGATTTCAAAGGAATAAATACTTACCACAACAAAGAATGATGCAGCCAAGTAAGAAACCTTCACTGAATGCCAATTGCCAAATTAAGTCCAGGGACATGCAACTAAAGAGGTCAAGAAATAATCAACAGTCACTGAGTAGACAACATTGCACAAATAAGTTTGACCTGTTGAACAATGAGATTGAATGCTACATCTATCATAACTATGGACACAAATCTATTGACTCTCGTTTAAGGGAATATGAACCAGATTTGAAATCTCCTGCTGAAAATGTCAAGTTTTGGAAGAAGAAGGAAAGTGACAAGTGTGGGTTAGTGTTGTCCGCTCAAAGAAAAATGAACCCTTGGTATATAGACAGTGGATGCTCCAAACACATGACGAGAGACAAAGGCAAGTTTCTATCTCTAAGTGAATGCAAATCATGAAACGTAACCTTTGGAAATGATGCTCCAGGGAAAATAAAGGGCAAAGGGATGGTGAGCCTAAGTAATGGAAAAGGAAAAGCCCAAGATGTTCTACTTGTGGATGGGCTGAAACATAATCTGCTCAGTGTAAGTCAAATGTGT
>ML778177.1:1026268-1054554 GCA_009831015.1 Picea engelmannii | reverse complement strand
ACAGAGGTTGTAGCCTCACAATGAGTTGGTGCTCAAATGTATGATAATGTAAAGAATGTAAATAATACTTATCATATAAAGAAGAAGAGGTTTTTACCCTGTATGGGTTTCCTTGGGAAATATCTGTCTCTATGTTTCTCATAAATGTGACTGATGCTGAATGTGCCATTGTTCATTTCCCTGCATTATTTTGATCATCATTGAGTGCCTTGCAAATATTTTAAAAGAAGCAAAATTGTTTAAGCACGGTGACAACTGATTCACCCCCCTCTCAGTTATCCAACAAACTCTTCCACATCAATATTCAGGTCAAGAAGACCAAGAGAAATTCTTTGTTCGACTCTAGTTCATAGGCTAATATCATAGGAAGATATGGTAAACAAGATTTAATTGGAGGTTCATAATCATCCTAGACCTTATCCATTGGGATGGATAAACAAGGATGCAGAGATAAAGGTAATGAAATATTGTAAGACCAAATTTTCTATAAGTGTTGATTTTATTGATGAAGTGGAATTGGATGTAGTACCCCTTGATGTATGTGGAGTAGTGTTTGTAATCCCCTACATGTATGTGAGGGATGCAATTTTCATGCAGAGAGCCAACCACATGGATGATTTTAGGGGATAAATTTTGCTCATGGGTTAATTTTCCATGTTTTTTCCCAAAAAATGATTCGCTATTCTAAAAATGATTCGCCCAAATTATATAGGATACAATTATTTTACCTTAAAAACCACCAAAATTGTATACAAACTACACAAAATCCTTAGAAATTTGAATATTTTTACAAAAATATCGCCAAACATTTTAAATTTGGCATATTAGTAAGATTCACCATGGTTTCTACATTTTAAAATAAATTCCCATCCTTAAAATCATCCATGACCAACCAATACAGATTGATCATGGATGGGAAGTCCTACATCATTAACACACATAAAGGCAAGTGAAATATCTCATTGGTAAGTGATAACCAAGACAAGAAATTGATTATTTCTAGTAATAAATATGTTTTGATTTTCTTAAGAGAAAATCAGTCTGATGATGAGTCAATGAGAGTGAAGGCATCCCTGAAGGGGTGTACTAAAGAGAAGAAAAATTAGTTGGAGGAGTTTCTATAGGAATAGAGAGGAGTTTTCAAGGTGCCTAAAGAGATGCCACCCAAGAGGGATGTGGAGCAAGAAATATAGTTATTTCCAGACTCCCCATTGTCGAATATTGTTCTATACAGACAGTTTGTTCTAGAAGCGAATGGAGTGAAGAAGCAGTTGTTGGAGCAGGGTGTGATTCGACCAAGTACCTCACCTTGCAGGTCACCCATCATAATTGTACCCAATAAGTATGGGACTTAGAAAATGTGTATCGATTATAGGGAATTGAACAAGATTACCCTAAAGAATCGGTACCCTCTATCGAGGATTGATGATCTGTTGGACCAGCTACAACATGCCAAGAACTTCACTAAGCTAGATTTGAAATCAGGATATCACCAGGTATGAGTCAAAGAATAATATACCTAGAAGACTAACTTCAATATAAGGAAATGTTTGTATGAGTGGTTGGTTATTCCATTTGGTTTATGCAATGCACCAACTACATTTATGAGACTAACAAATGATGATTTATTCCCTTATATAGATTCATTTGTTATTTTCTATTTGGATGATACATTGGTTTATAGTGCTACCTAGGAGGAGCACATATCACATCTTATGAAGGTGTTAGAGACTCTAAAGAAGCACCAGTTGTTGTCCAATCTCAATAAATGCAAGTTTTCTCAACAATATTTGGTATATTTGGGGTATGTGATTAGTGGAGGAGAGTTGAAGATATATCTCGTGAAGATGGAAGCCATCATGAAATGTATAGTTACTACAAATGTCACTGAATTAAGGAGTTTTTTTTGGGTAACACAATACTTGTGGAAGTTCATAGATTTATTTTTAGTGGTAGTTGCACCACTCCATGCCATAACAACCAGTGGTAAGAGTTTCTAGTGGGGGAATAATTAGCAGAAGGCCAAGTCTGACTAGATGAAAAGAAAGATTAGTCAAGCACCAATTCTCGTGCTACTAAATTTCTATAAACCTTTCGAAGTGGATACAAAGGAAAGTGGGTATGCCATGGGAGCAGTACTGATGTAGGGAGGAATGCTTGTCTTCTATCATTCTAAAGTATTTCATGGGGCACTTTGAAACTACCCTATCTACAACAAGGAGCTCTATGCCTTGGTACAAGATGTCAAAAAGTGGAAGCACTATCTAATGGGAAAGGAGACCATTATCCACACAGATCGCCAACCACTATAGTATTTTCAATCCTAGAGTAAGCTAAAACAAACCAGGCATTACAAGTGGATGGAGTTTTTACAACAATTTCATCTAGTCATAAATGCTAAGAAGGCTAGCACAAACAAATTGGAAGACATGCTTTCACAACCACCCATGTCCAATATTACATCTTTGGGAACTCCAATGCACATGGATCCTTTTTCCCATGATGCATACAAAGAGGTATACATAGAATATGAGGACTTGAAGGAGGTGTTTTAGCAGCTACAGGGCCAAATTCATATAGAAGAAGGTGACGAAAACATTGAATATCATTTCCAAAATGGTTTACACTACAATATTGATAAGCTTTGTGTCCCTAAAGATGAATGATTTCATCTTATTAGAGAGGCTCACACCTCCAAGGTTGAAGGATATTTTTGTGTTGGGAAGACAATTTCCAACTTACAGAGGTATGTGCATTAGCCCAAAATGCAAGATGTAGCATGGTATATTAAAGGATGTATAATTTGGTGTACCAACAAGCTCAATAATAGGAAGCAAGGTCTATACCATCCATTACATTTACCTACTCGACCTTGGGAAATTATTTCCATGGATGTTATGGGAGGTTTACCAACAAATAGGAAGGGACATGACTATCTATTTGTGGTAGTTGACAAGTTCAAAAAAATGTGTATTCTCATGCCTTGTAAAAAGACCATCAATAGACAAGAAGCGGAAAACAAGTTCTTTGAATAGGTCTGGGTTCACTTTGGCATACCAAGAAGCATCATCTCAGATAAGGATACTAGATTTCTCAGTTCATTGTGTACTACATTGTGGGAGAAGATGGAAACTAAGTTGAAGAGGTCTACAACATTCCATCCACAGAGAAATGGGCAGAGATAAGTAGTCAACAAGACTTTGGTGCAATTTTTAAGGGGTTGCAATCAGAAGCATCTAAATACCTAGGATGCAAATTTGATCTATATACAACACTCTTATAACAAATCAGTCCACACTTCTACTAGTAAGTAACCTTTTGAAACTTGCTTTGGGTATTTATCACCTTCACCCTTATATGTTGTATATGGACAATGTTGAATGTATGGGCTGACCCAGGTTCTACCTTACTTCTCCAACAAAACCCTATTCACCATTATCCCTTATGGTAAATCAGAAGGCTACACCATGCCTCGAGTGAAAAACATAGTCTCACCCTAGAAGGTTTATGGGTGACTGCAAGACGCAAGTGTCTGCAGTCATGGAAGGGATTGGAGTTGTTATTCTTATTTCTATTTCTACTTTAACATGCATTATATCATACAATTCATCGGATCTACTACTTAATTCATTCATAATATTCATTCTTCCTACATATTCTAGTGTGCATTGTAATTAAAACCATTCATTCATCTAACCATTTAACCATAAGTGCAGAAATAACAAAGACATCCATACACATTGCAACAAAGGGTTTTACTGTGGTTTATCCCCTAGGGCTACGTCCACAAATATATTTTTATTTATTCTTCTTCATCAAAATAGCATTACATGCATTACATCATGTGAATAGTGGTGAGGCAGACCAACGTTGCACCAAGATCCACAACTTGTGACCTTGCCCTTAGTTACATCAACTCCATGCGATCTCTACAACTCTCATCAAAATACAGACTCCACCAAAAGTATGAGACTCTCTCTCTCTCAACAAGGACACCAAAAAGATAAAGATATGATAACACTCTCAGATACCTCAATATACCTTATACATCTTCTATTTATACTACAAAATGGGTTAAAACCCTTACAATATGAATCCAAAACCCTAACCCTAACATGGCTAGGTTTGTCCACATATGCGTCGTATTTTCGCAAATCCTGCCACATGCTGGTTCCTTTCCCCTTTGTCGTGCTCGTCTTCCTTATTTTTCGGTGTGCATTTTTCCATTTGGTCCATGATGTATTTATTAATGCACTTTCTCCCAAAATTCCTGCTCCAACAGGCCCCCAATACTAACCTCTGGTTTGTCCCAAGCCACTTAGACTTAGTTCACTTGTTGTAGCACTACTTCCAGTGCATGAAACTTATTTTCCAACTCTATCTCTTTCTCCTTTTTTTGCGCACTTGTTTTTTCTAGTATCTCCACATCCTACACTGTCATGTTCTCTTTCATCACTTCCATGCTTTCTGCATGTGCATGTCCCATGTTGGCTTTCTCTGTTTCCAGCGTTGTTATCATTTGTACTGCTTGTTCTTGTAGGGGATCCAACTAAGCATGTTTTTCTTGTTTATCTTCTTTTGTTCCCTTTAGCTCTGTGTGTAGGTTTTTCATCTCCTACACAACCCTCGGTCTTAAAGAAATTTCCATTGTCTTATGTCGCTGCTTCAAATACTAAACTACAACGTTCATCTTCTCTTCTTTCTGCTCTAGCTCCTGGATCCTATTATCTTCTTCCAAGATGGTCCAAATGTGCTTAGTCCTGTCATACAATTTCGAAACTTCTTTAGCTTCCCGCGTTATGTTATCTACATGCGCTACACGTCCTACTCTCTCTGTTCCCTCACTTCTGGGGGTGTGCTTGGAGTCAGTTTTTATGTTAACTATGTTATCTTCTGCTTATATCTCTCCATTTTCTGCACAATCGTTTGTAATTTTTCTTCTCTTGTGACCTCCAATTCATGCGCACAATATGGTATGCTACTATAAACTTCCACAAGTTTGTTCTCTAGTTTATTTGTGCGTTGTTTCTCCTCCTCCTTCTCTAGTGTTATTTTCTCACAAGTTTCATGCAGTATCTCCTTAACCTCCCTTCCAATCTCTAGGTTGGAATTTTCCCTAGCTCTATACTAGACCTACTGCATCATGTTCGCTTGTAACCGATATAATTCCTTTGTAGGTATGTGTTCTAGAACCAACTCTATATGTTCTATATCCTTCAACTATTTATTCTTTGTGTTCTCATCTACTTCCAGCATGTCCTTCTTGACCTTAAACTAGTCACTACCCTTTACTATTTTCTTCACCGTCTCTTCATGTTCTTTCTGTACTGGTGTTTCCTATGATTTTTATTTATGTTGCACTATATGAAGATGCATTTTACTTGTCTACGACCTCTGTATAATGTCATTCACTTCTACTAACTTCTCCATAATTTCCTCTCTTTGTACTTCTACTACAAGTACTGCATTCTCCCCTCTATCTTGGACTTTATTTTTTATAAATTATGTATCATCTTCTATGATAATGAGTATTGGGGGATTCTTGTGGTACTTCATTTTATTCCTTATTTCTCTCTCATGTGTTTCAATCCTCTTCTTGGTTGGATTTGAGGTTTGCACCTCAGTTTTCTTCTTTTCTGTTTGGTCCTCCTATACCTCCTTTTTATGAGGGATATATCCCTTTACCTTCTCTCCATATCCTTTCACTTATTCCCTTGAAATGGTGCCTTTCTTCATTGGCTTCTCGATTGTTGTGCTACTCCCTGAGGTTTAACTGTGCTCTACAACCTTCCTTGTATTTTCTTTTGGATTGTCTGTCTTCCTTGATGGACCTTCCTCTACTTGTTCCTTAGGTTGTGTCCCTTTATTTTGTGCTACTAGAATTTTCCACTACACAGGCCAGTCCTTCACTATTCATTCTACTTCCTCTTGTGTTGTGTAATACCGCATTTATAGCTACTTCTTATTTGGATCTCTTCTAGTATGAATCCACATGTGGTGTCTTGAAGCCTTAAAGTTGGAAATTCCTTTGTTTTCCTTGAATTCTTCGATTGGGATTCTCCACACGTTATATGTATTTTGTTGCATATCATCCAGGAACATTGAAAATACTACGTAGTTTTCCTATTGGTTCTTAGTGTCTTTTTCCTTCCATAAGGTTGTTTACCACGTTGCAAATCATTTACCTCTTCTGTCCAGAAAGGATGTGAATTTGGGTTCCTTCCATCCTATGAAGAATACCAATATCAACAGCAAAGAGTAATGGAATTATGTCCCATTATCATGTACATCTTTACAGTCTATCAAAATTTGGTTCAATAAATAGCACACCCAGCTAAATACTATACCCTTTTCCCATTGTGCAGATGCTTCTATGACTCCTTCCAGGGCCTCTTCCTTTATACACTTCCTCAAGAGTTTAGAGGCTATAAATTTATGGCAAACCTCATCACAGGGTCGTTTATTTCCTTTATCACTATACCCCTATTTCCCATGTTTGTCCCAAACTGGGATTTAACCTCTTATGCAATATCCTTGTCCCTTGCTTTGTTCTTCAAGTAATCCTCTGGTTTTATGTCGTTAGTTGGCATCCCTGTTATTTTTTCTATGAGGTCTACATCTATATGGACTGGCCTATCCATCCACAGGATACCTCCATGTAGTGTTTTCTAAGAGGTATACATCTATATGGACCGGCATGTACCCTCACCATTAGTTTTTTCACAGAGTAGCCTATGTTCTTATCCCGCCCGAAATGCATTATTTTTTAACAAATCTCATAATACATGAATTGTATAATCTTATGATCCATTGTGTGGGCTCCAAAATTGGTTTTTCTAAGGGTCCTGCCTCCTCTTTGTTCTCTAAATACATTTCCTTTTCAAGGTCAAGAAACTTTGTTATGTATGTTACATCATGATCTACATACTTTAATTTTTTTACTTTTCCTAGCATATCTTCAACTACAACTATGGCGCCTAGGATGTGAGGTATCATGATTTCCACACCTATCATTTTCCTTTTCTGGTCTGCAGCTGGGTTTTCTTCTGCAAGTTATTCCTCAAGTTCTTCTTCTTCATCGTCCTTTGTTTCCTATTGTACTATAATATCTTTGATCATGACTTCTTCTATGTCGTCTTCCTATTTTAGGGTCCCCTCACTCATTTTTTATGTCTCCTCCTCTCATGCAAATTTTTTTGACTTAGGGTTTTCCTTACCATTAGGTTTTTTTCCGATTTTCGTTGTCCTACGCTATGCTCCACTTCCATTTCTTATAATATTTATTTTTATTCTTCTACCATTGTTGGACTGATGGATTCAGTCTCTGGTGTTGTAGCATCCTCCACCTCCATGATATTTGTTGGTTCTTCTATTCTTTCCTTTTTCTTTCCTGTCCATCGAGTCACCCTTGAAAACTGTTTGGGAACGCCAACTTTGGGATTTGCCATCTTCTTGTTTTCTTAAAAAATATAATGTATATATTGGATGGGTTCTTCACAATCACATACTTTCTCACACTCTTCTTGCTCTGTCGCTAAAAAATCACAAGTGTTTTTCATTTTCCTGAGTTTTCCCTTTTTATAGACTCTGTCATTAATGTTATGACACATCCTTTCTTTTTCGATCATTCTTCATCCCATCATGTGGTGTTTATTTTTCCTGTGCACAGTCTTATAAATTAAATCACACTAATTTTCTATCTATTATGCACTGTCATTTTCAACTATCTATCTATCACTTATTCTTCTAACTACTTATTTTTGACTTTTTCTTTATTTTTCTACTTTCTCTTCCTTCTTCTTCTTTTAACTCATACTATTTACAATATGTACAATTCTACTTGTTGCGCTGCAACTACTGAGAGTTAGTGGGTCGAATGTCCCTATACAGTTTCAGTCGACTACCATTCACCATTCCTTGAACTTCCTTGCCTACTAAGTCTTGTAGTTGTAAAACACCTCCATATGTGACACACTTTATCTTATATGGCCCTAGACAATGCATTCTATGCTTCCCTAGGTGCTGCAAATACTTACTTTCATAGAGGAGAACCAAATCTCCTTCCTTAAACTTCTTCTTCTTGATATGTCTATCATGCCATGCCTTATCCTTTTGTTTTTGTACCTCTTGATCGAAACTTGCTATGATTATGTCATCTTCTACTTCCTCAATTGAACCAATATTTCCTTTGGTGTTCCCCTTTATGTCATATCTGTAATTGTTTCAATGCAAATACTTGGTGTCAAATAATCTAAGGGAACTAATGATTCTTGTCCATACACCAACCTAAATGGTGTCTTCCTTGTTAATTGCTTGTAGGTAGTTCTATAATACCAAAGTACAACTGGCACCTACAAATCCCAATCATCTCTGTTCACATTGAAAATATTTTTCAAGGCATTCTCAAAAATATTGTTGAAGGCTCCCATTATTCCATTTGCTTGAGGATGATAAGGAGTGCTCTTCTGGTGATGTATCTTAAATTATTCAATCATTGCCTCAATTTTACTATTGATGAAGTGAGTCCCCTGGCCACTCATAAATATTCTTGGGCATCCTAATATTGTCACTACATTTTCAAATAAAAATCACGTTGCAGTCTCTGCGCTGTAATCCTTTACTAGTGTTGCCTCATCCCATCTGGTCAAGTATTTCATCATTGTAATGATATATCTAGCTCCTGATATTCTTGATGTTGGATTAATTGGGCCTACAACATATACTGCCCACTTATCAAATAATTGCAAAGTAATTTGCGATGTCTATGGAATTTCATCCCTCCTAGATGGTTTCCCAACTCTTTGACAAACATCACACTTTTGAAATTATTCTTTTGAATCTTTATGAACTATTGTCCACCATAATCATGCGTGCAATACCTTCTGCATGGTAGCTTTCCTTGTGTAGTGCATCCAACAATCCCTTCATGCACCTCTTCTAAAATGATAGGCCTTTCATGCTCCATCACACATCTCCTTAAGATGTTATTTGCTCCAAGTTTGTATAAATGACCTGCAATCAACTGATAATCCACAACTCTGACCACCAAGTTTTTCATCTGCGTAGTAGTAAATTATCTTGGTGAAAAGCATGTACTCAGAAACTCAATAATGTCATCAAAATATTCATCAATTGTCTGTACTGAAAACAATTGTGCATCTGGAAAGTTATCTTCCAAGTTACTGGGTTCTTCTCCAATAGTTATCCTAGATAAGTGATTCAGTCCTACATTCAATCTTCCAGGCTTCACCACTACCTCAAAATCAAATTCTTGGAAAAAAAAGTATCCATATGCATATCCCCCCCCCCAACATTGGCTTAATGACTAAATATCTAAGAGAAGAATGATATGTAAACATCTTGACATTTTTCCCTAACAAGTAATGTATGTATTTTTGCAAAGCATACACCATAACTAATCCTTCCCTTTCTATAATGTTATAGTTATGTTCTGAATCTGATAACTTTCTGCTGGAAAACACTATAGGGTGATATATATCACCTTCTCACGTTTGGGTTAATACTGCTCCTAATGCTATTGCATATGCATCCACATACACATGAATTTTTTTTTCCCAATATAAAAATACTAAAATTGGTGCAATAACCATCTTCTCCTTCAAAATATACAGACTTTGTTGGCACTCCTTGTTCCACTGATACTTGGTGTCCTTCTTCATAAACTTCTCCATTGGCATAGTAATATGTGCATATCCACTTATGAAATTCATGTAATACCCTATATGTCCCAATGTACTCTTTAACTGGCGCACTGACTTCAATGGTGGTAAGTTAACTATAATAGCAAGTTTAGAAGGATCAACTAGCAGACCTTGTTTACACACCACATGTCCTAAAACAATCCCAAAAGGTGAGCTGAAAATACACTTCTTAATATTCAATGATATATGACAATGTCTGCGTCTATCTAAAATTATCCTTCATGCTTCCACATGAACCTTCAACAAACTGAACATTGTCCAATCATCCAAGTAATTAACCTCCAATAAATTGTGAATAAAGTCCTTAAAAGTTTCTACTACTACCCTTGAAAAAATTGATGGTGCATTCTTCAATCCAAATGGCCTAACTGTATACTAGAATGAGCCCCACTATGTTGCAAATTTATTCTCGTGTCTATATTCAAGTGAAATCCTTATCTAATGATATCTCGAGAAGCCATATGTGAATGAATAAGCTTCGTGACCCCCTACATTCTCCAAAACTTCATCTGTGAATGGGGTAGGAAAAGGATCATGTAGGAAATCATCATTCAATTTTCTCAAATCTACACAAATTTTAATCCTTCCTTTCCTCTTTTCCTACACCACCATAGGACTAATTAATTTTGACTCTTTTACAGGTTCTATGACACCAACTTCTAGCATCTTGTCAATTTATGCCTTCACCTTCTCTTTGTATATTGGATTCAATATGTAAGGTCTCTGTCTGATAGTTGCTTCTTCTGGCTTCAAAGGTATCTTCATCTCTCCTAGATATCTTGTTAATCCCTTCATTTCTGAGAATTTTGATAGGAATAAGCCATTGTATTCACGCATTAATTCTTTGATCCTTTCTACTGTCTTATTATCCCAATAATCTCCAATACTTTCCAGCTTTAGGTTTTCTATAGTTCCAATGTTTACCTTCTTGATTTTTAATGGTGCATCATAATCTTTTGAATCTAACTTGGGACCTTCTACTTCCCTTTCACCTTCCCCTTTTGGAATTTGTACATTGCACAGATTATATTATGTTGGATCTTCTTCTTCTGCGACATGATAACAGTGTAGAAATTGTTTAACTATCTATCTAGATTGATTTTGATATGTTGGGATTATTTCAAATTCTGGTTCTTCAAATATCCCATCTCTTACCACTTTCAACGATGTATCTATCTTTGGACTGTCATGCTCAAAGGAAAATGTAACTATGAAATTCTGGTGTATCTCTTCCCAGTTAGCAGTTTCTTTGCGTTGTTCTTGTTTTGTGTACCTGTTCTTCAAAATGTCTTCTAGTGTGTAAATAAAATGGTTTGGACATTATTTTAGTGGTACTAATATCCATTGAACTATGCACTTATCTACATGTTCTTGAGGTTGTCCAAATCCTTCATATTTCTCCTCATATCTATGCTCCTTCTCTATGCCAAATCTGATACACAGTAACCTTTTTCACTGAAACCAATTGTTGATATTTTCCTTGTGTGTACCCCACCATCTTGCAGGTGTGTATTTTAAAGAAATATATAATATTGGTAGTATATGAATTTCTACTACTTCTAGTTCAAATTTCATAAAAAAATATTCTAAGTCATTCATACCATAAAAGGTAGGAGGCTCTCTTACCTCTGAACCAATCCATCTCAGCACCCGTGTCATTCTAGCACATCTTATGGTAGATAATCCATGTAGTCGTTTCTGGCAGTTTTCCAATCTTGTGTCAGAGTCTGAAGCACAAGAACTAATACTCCTCCAATTGAGCATGCCATATGTAGTTGGGTTAATATAATCCTCTTCGTGTGGGGTAGTTTTGTATAGATGATTCACATATTTGGTAATAATATTGTCTTTCACATGTTACACATACCTTCCTCCTTCTAGGGGATCCAATGGTGCAATAAATATGAATTCTCCAGATTCAAAGATCATCTTTCTTGTCTTCAAGTTGATAATGGCCTCATTATCAAAAGCCAAATTTAGGCCCAAAAAAGCTGGATATGGAGAAGTATTATCTACTATGTCAATGACTTCAAATTATTCCATGGTAATAAGTGAATACCCCAGTTGAGGTTCTCCCAAGCTTCCCAAGTCTTCTTTGGCAGAACATTGACTTCAGACCCTAAGTCTAGTATAATATCCCCCATAATTAAATATCCTATGTGGGCATTCAATATGAATTACCTGTTGGTTCTTCTCTTCTTATAGACCTGGTTTACTCTTTTTACCTCTTCTTCCCCAGAATTACACTTTGTTAACAAATTATGCAGTACTTGTAAGCAATTTGTATCATTCAACAATTTGACATAGGCTCCCAAAAAGTTTCTTAAGTTACTTACTTGGTATGAAGACTGCTCTTGATTGGTTTGATTAAATAGTGAAGACATGTTATACAATGGTATCTAATATTTTGGTTTAGTCCCTGAAGTAGATGCAATATTTTCTTTCAAAATCTCCTGCCTAGCTTCTTAAATATATATTTATCTTTGCGCACATTAAACTTCTGTCCAGACGTTGTATTCTTCCTGGCCCACTAGTATTGATCTTGATCCTTATTAGATGCATCTTATCATTTATTAGCTCCACCTCTAGTAACTATGTTAATCTTCTTCCCATCCTCCTTTTTGTTTTCCACCCTGGTCCATTTCACGTTCTGATTAGTTTGGTTCATCTTGTCCTGTATCTTTATCAAAAGTGTTGGTGGTTTGCTGCTCGAAAATACATACATGTCACAGGTGGTTTTGGGAAGTCTCTTGCATATTGCCCTGGTTTCTAGTAGTTATGAAAAAAAATTGGTCCTCGACCTCCTCCAAAACCTATTCCTCCACGACCTCCTCCTTTGAAACATCCTCTGTTTGATTGATTATCTATGCACATTGTATTATACTAAGGTCCCTGACTATACTATGGCTACATGTTATTGTATTGTGGTGGTGTTGCACTATTGTGCAGGATTATACTGTTGTTTTTTATTATTTGGGTTGGTTTCCATTGATGTCAACCCTTGAAGAAAGTCTGGTAGTGAATTTTTGTAGCACAAAGGTTTGGGTAATGGACCCAAGTTTGTTTGATGTATAATGGTATGAATTTTAATATATTTAAAGGTAAGACTATTCTATATGGATATTACATGTCATTCCATTTTCGGTGGTATGTGGAACATCAGATAACTCCTCACGGTTAGAAAGTTATGGCCATGTGAAGTTGGAGAACCCTCATGAGTCATCTAGAAGCCCCAAAAGGTCAAAGTAGTCAAAGTGGTTGCAAAGAAGAAATTGTTTAAATAATAAAGTGAAGTGATGATTGTACTATAATTCAAAGTGGATACAAAATAAATTAGTAAGTGGACAAGTGGTTAGAAGTGGATTAGCCCTAAAATAAGGAAAGTGATTTAAGAGATTTTAGAAGGTAAATAATAAAGTGAATTGATGAGTGTACTATAAGTCAAAGTGGATACAAAAGAAATTATTTAAATAATAAAGTTAATGGAGAAATTACTAAGTGGACAAGTGGTTAGAAGTGGGTTAGCCCTAAAATAAGGAAGGTAGTTTAAGATGGCTAGAAAGTAACCCCTTGAGGAAGCTACATAAAAGTATAAATAAGAGGCAAGGGTATCTCATTTTAATTACACTTGAGAATATTGAATATCTATAATTGACTAAGGTAACCAAAGGATATCTAAGGTGAATTTCAGAGGGAAGGTGAAGTAAAGAAGGTTGAAATTCGAGGGAGGATAAATTATTTTGATGTTGCTTTCTAAGGTATGTTATTTACAGGTCATCTCACCATTTTTTAAATAACTTTTTTTCTAGAATGATTTAAACCGAGAAATATGAAGACCATTAATGAAACATATCCAAGTAGTTGTGATAAAAAATTTAGCTTGTGGTTCGTTTTATTTTTGGAGTTACACTCCGTGGAAAATAGGGTTTGTGGTTAGTCCTAAAACTAGTCTAAAATAGGTGTTTCGGATAAAAACATCATAACTTATTCATAAAACATCCAAATTCAGTAAGACCAAATGTATTGGTTAGAGTACAGTATTCAGTATTCTTTGTACCATTTTCAAATCTATACAACAAATATTCTGTGTGGGGCATACTCTACAAGTTTTCTCTCTAGAATATGACAGAATTCAACAAGGTATGCCATTTTTGCTATAACTCCTTTTATAAGAGGTTCCAAGAAGTGAAACTTGGAGGAATTGCATAAAAGACACTGAAGAACATTGTGTACTATTTTCAGATCTTTATTCATTATAGGTACATAGTTATAATTATTTCAATTTAGGTTTGTTGACTAATACAAAATTAGTCATGTGAGACTAAAGTAAAGTTTGATGAAAATGCTAGTCTCTTGTTGTTAAATTTAAGGAAGGTTTGCAGGTATGTGATCATATAAACTAGATCTATTATAGAGTTACAAATCAGATTTGGATGATGAAATTTATTAGGGCTTTTGTTTGAGGCACATGGTTGAGACAAGTAGTTGATGAGTTGGCACATACATGAGGTGTATAGTTGATGATGTTGGTACATCTTGATGATTCATAGTTTATGTGTATTTGATGAATTATTGGTACATATTTGTTGCATGGTTGATGCACTCGTTGATGGTACATATTGAGGTACAGGTTGGTGCATGGTTGATGCACTTCTTTATGGTACAGGTTGATTTCAAGTTGATTGGTACATGTTTACAACAATATATCTCACAGTGATAGTGTGACATTGGTTCCATCATTCTACTTCTAGAACAGGGTGGTTGGACAGGGAAAGGACAGGTGGTTGTATCCATCTTCTGGTTGTATCTAGACAACATAGGGGGTTGTAGCTTCCTTCTGGTTGTAGCCAGAGAATTGGGGAGTTGGAGCTTACCTCATGTTGTAGCCTGAGAAACTAGGGGGTTGGATCCTCTTTCCAGTTGCAGCTAGAAAACAAAGGAAGTTGGTGCTTCCAATGAATGTAATTCTTAAAGAAATATAAGAAAAGCATTTTTTGGTTTTCTCCTGCTTTGGGTTTCCATGTAAAAACACTGGTGTACTGTTTGTGTATGATTTCTCATTTGTTCATTGTTTATTTACTCTAAAACTATTGGATGATAATGCTACATTGATATAACACATGCATTTTATGGTTAAAAAGGATTAAATTTCTCTATTACTGATTCACTCCCCCTCTCAGTAATCCAACAATTGATATCAGAGAAGGTTCCTTCAGAATTCAGTTTAACCACTAAAAGGTAGATCATAGAGAGCAACAACATGTATAAAAATGTAATACCATATTTTGATGGACAAAAGTATGCATTCTGGAGAAGAAGGATGAAAACATATATACATGCACAGGGATTTGAAATTTGGCAATCATAAGTAGATGGATACAAAGAACCAGTAGTTCTGCCAACAAGTGAAAAAACAATGAAACTTAGTCAAAACAATTCCAAAGCCACAAATTCACTTATGAATGGTCTTGGTGAATCGGTATATACCAAAGTTGTACATTGTAAATCCGCTAAAGAGATTTGGGACAAACTTCAAAATATTTATGAAGGAGATTCAAAAGTCAAAGCAACAAAACTTCAAATTTACAGAGGTCAATCCAAACAAAAAAAGATGAAGGAAGATGAGAATATTGCATCTTACGTTTTACGAGTCAATGAAACAGTGAATGCAATCATAGGATTGGGAGAATAAATTGAATAATCTGTAATTGTTCAAAAGGTACTAAGATATCTTCCTATGAGATTTTATCCTAAGATATCAGCAGTATAAGAAAGATCAGATACAGACTCAATAAGCATGGACGAACTATATGGAATCTTCACAACATATGAAATGAGAAATTAACAGGAAAATCTAGATATAAAAGAAGCAACTTTCAAAGAATCCAAAAGGTCAAAGAAAAAGAGAAAGCAAAAAGAACATAGCAGCAGCAGTGACTTCTCAAAATATGATTAAGAAGAAGTGTTCAACTTTGTTAGAAGACTGAACAAGGAAACCAACGGTAGATATAAAGGTAAGATTCCATTGATTTGTTTTAATTGTGATGGTATTGGTCATTTTGCTAACAAATGTCCCCATAAGAAAAATAAGAGGAATGATAAATATTACTCAAATAGAAAACAAACATATAAAGGCAAAAGAACCAAAAAGAAAGCTTTCAATAAAAGCTTATGCACCAAAGAAGACATCTCCTCATCATATGAAGATGAAGTCAGTGACAGTGAGACATAAAGAATTATATTCATGGAAGTATAAGACTCTAATAAAGAAGACACTGAAGAAGAATATGAAGATGTAGAAGTTGACTACCGAGAAGAATTGTTGAGTGCCATAGAAGTTATAATAAGAGAAAAAAAGAAAAACAAGAAACTACAAGAAGAACTAGACAAGAAAGAAGAAAATCAAGAACTAGAACAAATGATCATGGAATTGAAGGTTCAAATAGAAGAAGATAAAATAATTGAAGAAGCACTCAAAGAAAATCTAGAAGAAAGAGACAAGATCATTGGAAATTTGGAAGCAAAGATTGTCACATTGAGAAAAGATCTTCAAAAAACAAATATGTAGAACAACTCAAAAGTTTTGGATGACATTATCAATAGTCAAAAGTCTCATCATGAAAAGTCCGGACTTTGATACAATCAGATAGAAAAGGTATCAAAATCCAAAACAAAAGAACAAGAAACATATCCAAAAATTTATGCAGAAACAATCAAAGAGGATAGGAAAACCTACAAGGAAGATTACAGGGACACTCCTCCACCGATAAGATTCATATTTCATAATCAACGACTGACAAAAACAAATAGACCTCAAGAAGAAGAAGGATTCATAAAAGTAACGCCTTTGATAATATCTTCAACTCCCAGGTATCAAACTGTCTTTTTTGGTTTATGTTATGCATGCAATAATTTTGGACATAAAGCAGTAAATTGCAGAGCTAATAAGAGGAACATAAACAACTTTGAAAGTCATACACAAAATTGTTATCCAAGAAGGCCTATTGAAACACATAGAAGAAGCTACAACATGTTTGAATCATTGAGCACTGAAGTGGAATGCTACAAGTGCAACAACTTTGGATACATGGCCAAAAATTGTATAATGGAATTCCCTCCTAAAGAACCACAACAGAACTACAATAGTCACTGACAAGAACCTCAGAAGAGAACATAGAATCAATATAGCAATGAATACTGCACACTCTCTCTACAAGTTGAGCAGAAGAAACATGGTTGGTATGTTGACATTGGTTTTTCAAAACACATGACAGGTGATAAAGACAATTTTCTTACATTAAGAAAGAAAAGAGATGGATCAGTCTCCTCCAGAAATGATAATTCAACTAAAATCATTGGAAAAGGAGCAGTCAAAATCAGAAACAAGATTACCAAGGTAGAAAATGTTCTACTAGTAGAAGATATGAAACATAATCTTCTACGTGTAAGTCAAATGTGTGACCAAGGTCATAAAATTACTTTCGATTCACAGAAGTGTGAGATAAGAAAAGAAGGTTTGGGAAAATTGAATGCAACAACTTCAAAAACTTCAAGAAACATATATGTATTAAGTGAAATTGGAAATGATTAGTGTTTTCTAGGAAAGGAAGATGAAACTTGTCTATGGAATAGAAGAATGGTTCACGTACACTTTGATAACCTTGTCAAAGTCATCAAAAAGGAAGTTGTTAGAGAAATGCCCCAGATCATGAAACCAACCAACACTTTATGCAAGCATTGTCAACAAGGAAAGAAAAAAAAGACTAGGTTCAAAACAAAGGAATATTCAATGAGAATACCACCGGAAATTGTGCATATTGATATAGTTGGACCAACTACAAAAAAGGGTTTAAAATGTGAGAAATACTTTATGTTTTTAGTTGATGATTATACAAGAATGACTGCAGTTTTCTTTCTCAGGAATAAGTCATAATCTTTTGAAAACTTAAATGTCTACAGGGAAATGGTTGAAAATGAAATGGATTCAAAAATCAAATGTTTGAGATCTGATAATGGAGGATATTTCACTTCAAAGGAATTTATGGACTATTGTAGAAGGAATGGAATAAAAAGTAAATTTTTCATTGCTAAGACATCTCAAAAGAATGGAGTTGTTGAAACAAAGAATATGCCAGTACAGGAAATGGATCGAACAATGCTAATGGATTCAAAATTGACAAACATTTTTTGGACACATGCAGTGCATACAATAATTCACATTAAAAATAGGGTAATTCTCAGAAACAACAATGAAAAAACTTTGTATTAGCTATGGAAAGGAATACCAACAAATGTGAAGCACTTCAAAATATTTAGAAGCAAATGCTACATCAAAAGAGAAGATGGCAGAATGGGAAAGTTTGACTCTCATGTGGACAAAGGAGTACTTGTTTGTTACTCAAGTACAAGGAAAGCATACAAGTGTTACAATTTGAGGTTGAACAAATTTGTGGAAAGCATCAATGTAACAATTGATGAAATAGGGGGGCAAGAATTAAAGGAAGAAGAAAATGAATCAATGGAACAACTTTATGAAGAAGAAGCATAAGATGAAATAGAAGTAAAAGAGGAAGATGAAGAAGATCAGACATAAGCAGAAGAAAAAGTTCATCAAGTGCCTCCAAAGACACATATCAAACGAGTAAAGAAGAATCATCCTTCAAATCAGATTATCAGAAACAAGGATGCAGGAGTTGAGACTAGAAGAAGAATATGTTCACCAGAACAACTACACCTAGCACTCTTATCTGCGATTGACCCAAACAATTTTGAAGAGGCCAACACGGATGAATTCTATAATAAATCCATGAATGAAGAATTGGATCAAATAGAGAAGAATGGCACTTGGGAATTGGTTCCAAGACCAAAGAATAAGAATGTGATTGGCACAAAGTGGGTTTTCATAAATAAATTGAATGAATATGGACATATTACAAGGAACAAAGCTATATTGGTATGTAAAGAATATGCACATGTTGAAGGGATCGACTTTGAAAAGAAATTTTCCCCAGTTTCCAGAATGGAAGCAATCTGATTTCTCTTAGCTTATGCATGCTACAAGAATATTAAAGTGTATCATATGGACTTGAAATTATCCTTTCTAAATGAGGAACTTGAAGAAGAAGTCTACATTGAACAACCAGAAGGATTTCAGTTGTCAGAGAATGCAAATTGTGTGTGCAAATTGAAGATGGACTTGTGTGGTCTAAAAGAAGCTCCTAGAGAATTGTACTCTAGAGTGGATAAATATCTAGAGCAGGAAGGATTCAGAAAAGGAAGTGTAGAAAACAACCTCTACATCAAGGTAACTCAAGATAGTATTTTATTAATTGAAGTTTATGTTGATGATATTATTTTTGGTAGCAGATAACAGGATAAGCCAGAAATTTGCAAAGGATATGTAGAATGAATTTGAAATGTCATTACTAAGAGAATTATCCTTCTTTCTATGTCTTCAGATACCTCAAAGCAACCAAGGAATTTTTATTTCTCAAACTAAGCATAACATAGAAATGCTAAAAAGGTTCAGAATGGAAGATTGCAAACCAGTTACCACTCATATGAAAACCAATTGCAAGTTGAGAAAATATGATGATTCAAAGTCTACTTGCCATAGGAAATACGGGTCAATGATTGGTAGCTTACTATATGTGACAGCATCCAGACTAGATGTAATGCAGGAATTTGGATAGGTGGCATGATTTCAAGAAACACCAAAGGAATCACATGTCTTAGCAGTGAACAGGATTTTCAGATATCTCAAAGGTACATAAGAGTTTGGATTATGGTATCCAAAAGGAAATGATCTATCACTTATTTTCTACACAGATGCAAATTGGGAAGGTTGCATTGATGACCGACAAAGCACGAGTGGAGCAACGTTCTACTTGGGTGAGTGTTTAGTATCTTAGCTAAGAAAAAAAAAATCATCAATATCTTTATCTACAGTCGAAGCAGAGTGTATTGCAGCAGAAGGATATTGTACACAGGTTCTATGGATGAAACAAACTTTGAGAGATATGCAGGTTGAGTATGATGAGCCCATTCCAATCTATTGTGATAATACAAGCGCCATCAATATCTCAAAGAACCCAGTGATGCACTCCAATATGAGCACATTCCAATCAAGTATCACTTTCTACAGGAACAAGTTGTAGAGAAGAAAATCAAATTTGAATATGTGGGCACAAAAGAACAAGTGGTAGACATGTTTACAAAACCGCTTCCAATAAAATCCTTTGAGTATCTTCGCCAGAGACTCAGAGTAATTTCTGCTCCAAAATGAATGCTTTTGAATGTTTATCTTATATGTATCAGATTTACATGAGGACGCACCATAAAGAGGACAGTTCATGTTGGGAGATCAGTTTCAGGAAGATTTTATTCAGGGGGAGCATCTTTGGATGGAAAGATAACTTTTCCATTGATGACAAAGGGGGAGAGATTTATCATATGCAAATGTAATTGCTTGGAGAAAGAGAACAGAGGCATGGTTCCATGGGGAGCAATGGTCACAAGGGGAGCATGAGTGATATGACTTCAGTATTTCATTAGAGTGTTGCAATCAATGCCAAAGGGGGAGATTGTTTATTATTTGGGTTGGTTATCATTGATTCCAACCCTTGAAGAAATTTCAGTAGAGAATTCTGGTAGCACAAAGGTTTGGTTAATGGACCCAAGTTTGTTTGATGTATAATGGTATGAGTTTTAATATATTTGAAGGTAAGACTATTCTAGATGGATATTACATGTCATTCTGTTTCTGGTGGTATGCGGAACGTCACATAACTCCTCATGATTAGAGATTTATGGCCATGTGAAGTTGGAGAACCCTCATGAGTCATTTAGAAGCCCCAAAAGGTCAAAGTAGTCAAATTGGTTGCAAAGAAGAAATTATTTAAATAATAAAGTGAAGTGATGAGTGTACTATAAGTCAAAGTGGATAAAAAATAAATTGTTTAAATAATAAATTTAATGGAGAAATTACTAAGTGGACAAGTGTTTGGAAGTGGGTTAGCCCTAAAATAAGGCAAGTGGTTTAAGAGATTTTAGAAGGTAAATAATAAAGTGATGTGATGAGTGTGCTATAAGTAAAATTGGATACAAAATAAATTATTTAAATAATAAAGTTAATGGTGAAATTACTAAGTGGACAAGTTGTTAGAAGTGGATTATCCCTAAAATAAGGAAAGTGGTTTAAGATGGTTAGAAGGTAACCCCTTGAGGAAGCTACATAAAAGTATAAATAAGAGGCAAGGGCCTCTCATTTTAATTACACTTGAGAATATTGAATATATATAAGTGACTAAGGTAACCAAAGGATATCTAAGGTGAATTTAAGAGGGAAGGTGAAGTAAAGAAGGCCAAAATTCAAGGGAGGATAAATTATTTTGATGATGCTTTCTAAGGTATGTTATTTACAAGTCATCTCACTATTTTTGAATTAACGTTTTTTATAGAATGATTCAGACCGAGAAATATGGAGGACATTGAGGAAACATATCCAAGTACCTATGATAACAATTTCAACTTGTGGGTCATTGTATTTTTGTAGTTACACTTCGTGGAAAATAGGGTTTGTGGCTAGTCCTGAAACTAGTCTAAAAAACGTGTTTCAGGTAAAAGCGTCATAACTTCTTCATAACAGATCCAAATTCAATAAGACCAAATGTATTGCTTATAGTAAAATCTTTAGTATTCTCTATACCATTTTTAAATCCATACAACAAATATTCCATGTGGGGAACACTCTACAGGTTCGCTCTCTAGAATAAGACATAATTCAACTAGGTATGTCAGTTTTTCTATAACTCCTTTTTTTAAAGGTTCCAAGAAGTGAAACCTGGAGGAATTTCATAAAATACACTAAAGATCATTGTGTACTATTTTCATATCTTTATTCATTACATGTACATAGTTATGATTATTTCAAGTTAGGGTTGTTGACTAATCCAAAATTAGTCATGTGAGACTAAAGTAAAGTTTGATGAAAATGCTAGTCTCTTGTTGTTAAAGTTAACGAAGGTTTGTAGGTATGTGATTATATACACCAAGTCTATTACAGAGTTACAAATCAGATTTGGATGATGAAATTGATGAGGGCTTTTGGTTGAGGTGCATGTTGAGTACATGGTTGAGACAAGTAGTTGATGAGTTGGCACATACATGAGGTGTATAGTTGATGATGTTGGTACATCTTGATGAGTCATAGTTTATGTGTATTTGATGCATGATTGATACATATTTGGTGCATGTTTGATGCACTCATTGATGGTACAGGTTGAGGTACAGGTTGGTGCATGGTCGATGCACTTTTTTATGGTACAGGTCAACTACACGTTGATTGGTACAGGTTTACAACAGTATATCTCACAGTGATAGTGTGAAACTAGTTCCATCAATCTAAGTATACAACAGGGTGGTTGTATGGGGCAAGGATAGGTGGTTGTAGCCACCTTCTAGTTGTATCTGAAGAACATAGGGGGTTGTAGCCTCCTTCTGGTTGTAGCCAGAGAATTGGGCAGTTGGAGCTTCCCTCAAGTTGTAGCCTGAGAAACTAGGGGTTTTGAGCATCCTTGGAGTTGTAGCTAGAAAATAAAGGAAGTTGGTGCTTCCAATGAATGCAATTTTTAAAGACATATAAGAAAAATTGTTCTGTGGTCTTCTTGTGCTTTGGGTTTCCACGTAAAAACACTGGTGTACTGTGTATGTGTATGATTCCTCATTTGTTCATTGTTTATCTACTCTGAAACTATTGGATGATAATTCTACATCGATATAACGCTTTCATTTTATGGTTAAAAATGATTAAATTTCTCTATTATTGATTCACCCCCCCTCTCAATAATCCAATAATTGTTTCCCTTGAAACTGGTACACATTATATTGTGGTGGTGGTGCAAATTGTTGTGCGTTATTATACTGTGGTTGTTGTGTATTTTTATACTATGGTTTATGTGCAGATTGTCCTATTACATGTTCATCCCACACCTTGTATGTTTCTAAAATCCTTTCTTTCATCATCTCCAAGGTTCTACAATCCTTGTCTTTGTGTCCAAATGACTTACAAAAGTTACAAAATGTACTCTTTGGTATTTTTGGATACTTCTACATCAGGGGGCAGTGATAGGGATCATGCCTATGGTTTTTTCAAATCTCACACCATGGTCCTCTTGAAGCTAAAGGGTTTGGCATACCCACTCCAATATATTGCGCAAATAATGGGCACTCATTCTTGCGATGGCCTTTTGTCCTGCAGATTTTACACCAGACATCTTCTATTTTCTCCTTTCCTTTGTTATGATTCAACTGGAATGTTAAGTTATTCAAGTCTTTCTTCAGCTCTTCCATGGCTCGATCTGTATGCTTGTATTGGTTTTCCTCTAGCTATAAGGCTGCTTGTAGATCCTCACTCTGACTTTGGAATTTTTGTTGTCTCAAAGGATACTTTAAGTGTGGAAAAAAATAATTAACAAACAAATGTCTATGTTTCATATCAGTAATAGTGTACTTTAACTTACCTTTTATCCTTCTGAACTTTTGGTCCACTTCCCAGACTGATTCTCTTGGTTTTTTCTTGATCTCTATAATTTCATTCATAAACTCATCTTCTGAGCATGGTTTTTGAAATTTATTTATTAACTTCCTCTTCACATATTCTATAGTTGTAGGTGTTCCCATTTGATTATTTGTTGAGAGACCCATGTACCAATATAATGCGTGGTCTTTGAATGTGATTTCCAACTACGCAACCTTTGTATCCTCATCTATAATCTTCTTTTCTTCCCATATATTTTCACAGATAAACAAATGCTTTTCTAGATCACCTGACTCATCCCCTCGAAAATTTGGTAACCTAATAGTTGGATCTTGTCCTTCCATTGTGAAATTTGTTGAAATACCACCTCCACACGGTGTAGATAATTGAATGATACTTTCTTAACTTACACTTCTTCTTGAGTTTCCACTGGACCCATGTCCTGTAAAAATTCTCCTACCACTAATCACTTATTGGTTAATTGATTTTCTTCTTCAAATGTCTTAGTCGCACATGGGGTTGTGGGTTCCACATTGATTCAGATATGGAATGGAGAGCCTTATTCTGTGCCAGACCCATGACCTTTGGTTTTCCTTTCATATGAAACACACAAGATATCCTCAATTTTCCCCATTGTGTAGATATCCTCTACCTCTTCCTCATCTTTGTCCAAGCCCTCTCACTTAGCTACTTCCCTCTTTTTGTTATTCATCGTATACTGGTAGGGTCGTCTGCTATGTGTCACACCTTCTTTCCTTATGATTTCCATGGTATGTTCATCATCCATCATGATGGGGTCCATTGCTTCCTTCGCCTGGCTACTCTCCAGAGCCTTCTCCATTTATCAGATCTTCCTTAGTGATTTCCCCAACTCCCCCATCTGCGTAGAGTGATATAGTTGTTTGATTCCATGGTCATCACACATTTATCATGTAATAAATCTTGATCAAAGTGTAAATAGACCTAATGTACCTCCCTCTAGGTCCCCTCAAGAATTCTTGCTCTACAACAATATATGACTTTGTTGCATCTACTGCAAAATTAGTGATAAATCCCACAGTAATATTGTCTAACCAGAAATACACTGCACGCATGAATTTGTTATTCACCCTTTCCAACCACACAATATTTTCAACAGTCCACTCTACTGGCCTGATTTGATTAGTCGAATGGGTATCTTTCAACCTCAATATACACTCCTGCAATAACTATGGAAAATAACAAAAATATGCTTCATACAAATCAGTAAACACATACCTCTGTATATATTGGCGCAGTGTGTACCTGGAACCCTTATTATGTTTCTGTGCGAAATCCAACTGCTTTTTCTCCAACCATATTTTAATTTTCGTGCTTCATTGGATTCCATGGCCTGAACATCCCTTTCTACTACTACATATTCTTCACCAAACCCCTTCCAGGATGTCCTTCTAAGTTTCAGTCGACAACAAAACCATTTTTTGGATGTATGGATTGACCCGGATTCTACCTAAGTTCTCCAACAAAACCCTATTCACCATCAGCCCTTCTGGTAAACTAGAAGGCTACACCATGCACATATTACACAACTCAATCTCACCCGAGATGGTTTATGGGTGATTGGAAGATGCAAGTGTCTGCAATCATGGAAGGGATTGGGGTTGTTCTTCTTATTTAAATTTCTACTTTAACATGAATTATATAATACCATTCATCAGATATACTATTTAATTCATTCATAATATTGATTCTACATACATATTCAAGTGCGTGTTCTAATTAAAACCATTCATTCATATAACCATTTAACCATAAGTGCATAAATAACAAATACATTCAGACACATTGCAACACAAGGTTTTACCATGGTTCACCCCGCTTGGGGCTACGTCCACAAAGATATTATTTTCATTTCTTATTCTTCATCAAAATAGAGTTGTGTGCATTACATCATGTGAATAGTAGTGAGGTATACCAACATCGCACCAAGATCCACAACTTGTGACCTAACCCTCAGTTACATCAACTCCATCCAAGCTTCACAACTCTCATCAAAATACAGACTCCACCAAAATTATGATACTCTGTCTCTCAACAAAAGACACCAAAAATATAAAGATATTATAAGACTCTTAGATACCTCAATCTATGTTATACCTATTCTATTTATACTACAAAATGGGTTAAAACCCTTACAATATGACTCCAAAACCCAAGATATAATAACACTCTCAAATACCTCAATATACCTTATACCTATTCTATTTATACTACAAAATGAGTTGAAACCCTTACAATATGACTCCAAAACCCTAACCCTAACGTGGATAGGTTTTCCACATATGCATCATATTTCCATAAATCTTGTTGCACACTTCTTCCTTTTCCCTTTGTTGCACTGGTCTTCCTTCTTTTTCGAGACACGTTGTTCCCTTTGGTCCATTCTGCCTCGACTACTGCACTTTCTCCCAAAAATTCCTGCTCCAACAAGAAGTAAGGAGGAGTGAGGGAGGACCTCATAGGAGATGCATGAAAAAGAGAAAAATTTGTTGATAAGATTATGTAGATCCATTTTCAGGTACAAGAGACACTGAATAAGTCCCAAGAAAAGTACAAGGCTAGACATGACCAACACAAAACAAAGAGAAAATTTAGAGTGGGAGACAAAGTATGGTTACAACTGAATAAGGAAAGGCCAAAGGGTCCTCGTAAGAAGATCAAGGATCTTCCGTATGGTCATTTTATGATCCAGGTGGATATTGGTGGCCACCCACCTATTCCAAATTCCAACTGGATGATCTTGACAGTTTTTAGCTCAACATGTTTCTTTGTAATAGGGACACTTGTCTGTAATTATGGGTTCTTCACTTATGAGGTTGTCTTGAAGACCTACATAGAATCTAGGTGGATATTGGTGGCCTCCCATCTAGTCCAACTGGCCTATTTTGACATTTTTCATCGCAGTACATCGTTTTTTACTTATGGGGTCGTTTTGAGGCCCTAAACAACATTTTTTGGGCTTTCCATAGTCAAACTATTGATTGAGTCAAATTTTGACAACATAATGTGTAGTTCTTGAAATATCTTTCCAATGGGTTATCACACACCTAAAACGAAGATCGTATGAAAAAGTTACAACCCCAGGAAGTTGATGTACTAACTTACCCCAACAGGGCCCACATGAATTTTGGCGCTTCATCTCCTAGGGTTAGGTTTTTGGATGTCTAGGGTTTTGGAATTCATGTTTATTATAAAAATTCCTTCAGAGCCTCATTGTACTCATCTTCTTGTGAATGAGCATAGTCATCACATCTCTTCTTAGAAATAAATTTTCCACCATTCTAGCGAGTCTTACAATCTTTATTTTTACAGTCTTTGTACATTGCTTTCAATAATAGAAATCATGTATTATTGTATATATCTATTTCTAGCAATATTTATGTGTATTTCATTGTAATATCTCTACTTTCATTTCGTTCCTAAAATAATTTGGATCATTTTGAGGTATTGGAAAAGGTGGGAGATAATCCCTACATAATCAATCTAGCCCCATACATGCGCATTTATTCCTTAGTGAATGTGTAGAATCTCAAAATCTATGATCCTTCCATGTTGGATTAGGAGGAGGAGAAGGTCCTACCTTCCATAGAGGAATTATCACTATATGCTCAAGCAAAGTTGGCAGAGGACCCAGTTTTGTAGAAGCGGTCCAAAACTACAAGATATAAGTGGCATGGCATTTGGTATATTGGGTTGAAAGGAAAACTTTCAAGCAAAGCAAAGTGGTACTCCAGGGGGAAGGTAGAAGAAAATTTTCCTCACCTCAATTAGTAAATATTTTGGGGAAAACAATCCGCCATAAATGGGGAGGTATGATCTATATTGGATCATTATATTATTTTTCATCTATCTCAATGCTTTTGGAGTAGAAAAAATTGAAGTAATCAACTTGCAGGGTCATTTTAGTGGTAGGTCCTAGTTTGAAAAATTAGGGTCTGAGACCTTATGAATCCATTTTGAGGAATTTAATGGAATTTTGGGGGGTTTTGGTGTTTTCAAACTTCTCACAAACCCTTGAAAGGGTTCTACACTCTGCGAACTTTCCAATGGTGAAAATAGTTTGTCAATTCGAGTTCATATGAAAAATGCATGTCTCCTGCAAGTTGACCTATTGTGTTGACCACCATGGTACGGGAGGATTCCACATCATCCCCCATTTCACATGCAAATGGATCTAGCCACATATGTAATTTCAAGAATATTCTATAAGTTCCAAAACCCTATCACAATTAAGGGTTGAGGAAGTCAGAAACCTACCCCTAGATGGCTATTAGACTATGTTAAATACTGAGCCACTAGGAAGAGAAGGGGTTCCATTCTTTTTTAATTTAATTGTGTTCCATAGATTAGAAGAACATATAAGAGTGGTACTCTGTGATCATAATAAAGGAGGAGATATTATCTAGCATCCACACAGGCCACAGGTCAAAGGAAACTCCATGGAGAGTGCCTCTTTATTTATACTTGCATAATTTATATACCAGAGAAAAGAGAGTGGAGAAACCTCACCTTCTAGCTGGGTTTTCTCCCATATTAGGTTTCCAAGGTCATATATTGTATTTATTTGTGGATGGTGTGATTGTATTTTAATGTTTCTTTATTTTCTGCATTTTATGTATTTCATGCATAAGTAGAAAATCAGTAACTAAATACTCTGGAGATCTAAAGGAAAAAGAACCTTAATACTAAAGATTTTAGTTTTGTTTAATAGATTTTTTGTGACAAACTATTCCAGTGGAATATCCATGGTATTTTATATATCACATACTTGTATAATGGAATTACACCCACCCTCAAATTGAAACCCAATCAAAGCTACACAAAGAAGAAAATTCATTTTCCATCTGTTATCACTCCAAGAAACCCTCCGTGGTTGCTGACCAGAGGTGCTTGGTAACTTAAGAAATAAATGTTTTTTGTATTTTGTAAAGATGGATCAATGGGATAACTCAATTCAACTTATAGCATTCAGATATCAAAGTGATAAA
>ML778177.1:989024-1023375 GCA_009831015.1 Picea engelmannii | reverse complement strand
TCTCTTGCCAAAACCAAATATCAAAGATTTTCTTAAACTAAGAAAACACCAAACTAGCTTAAGCATGTGACCAATAACTAAGATATCCTCTACAAAGTTCAACCGAAAGAACGGTTTTACTTTGGGAGTTAACACCATCCATGTTGACAAAATGGATGGGGCATAGGCCCATCATTTACACATCAAACTAAGTGGGAGGATTTTAATACCCTCATCAAGTCCCAATTATACCCTATTGGTTTTGTATAGGACCAATGGATTCATCGACATCACTTCAAGAAAATGAAAGGGAAGAGTGTGCAAGATTACACCACCAAATTTAGGAAGGTGGTGATTATGTTGGGTGTCTCTCCTAAGAACCCATATGTACTCCTCAAGTATCTTGGGGGTCTACATGGTCATTTTTTAAATAAATTGATGAGGCATATGTGAAAGCATGATATCTGGAGACCATAGTCCATAACAAACGACATCTAAGTGGTTATAAACATAAATACCATCAATATGCTTCCAGGGAGGGGAAGAAGAAGTGGAAAGAAAAATATAATAAGATGAAAACCAATGCACATCAATGAAAGGATCAAAACAACCATAACAACCATTGAAATATAAATGGTCACACTAAAGATAAGTGTTGGAATCTACATCCAGAGTTGAATCCAAAGAACAATAAGAAGGATGCCAAAAAGAAGAACCTACTAGTTAAGGATTTGGGAAACCAAGTTGTTGGAGTAGGTTATTTGGGTAAGGTTCGAGATACAATGCAGTAAACAAGGAAGAATGGAACAAGGAATCAATGTGTGATGGGAACAAAGGAAAATCCACGTGATGGAATCGTGGATTAGCGCACGAAGACAGTTAGAATGTGGACAAGTTGAGTCCACTTAGAATTAGGGTTTTGGATTATAATGTAAGGGTTTTACCAACTTTTGAAGTACAAATATAGGTTGTATGAGGATAGGAGGGATCATCAATATTTCTAACATGCTTAGATTATATTTTTTAGAACAATTCTGAGTGTTGAATTAATAATTTTTTGTTGTATGATCTGAGGATATCTAGTGATGTTGAGTCAGATGAAGTGTAATTGAGGGTCAAGTCGCAAGCTATGGAGCTTGGTGCGATGTTGGTTAGCCTCACAAAGTATCCCCATTTCTATACTTTTGATGTAATGCATGCATCGCAGGAATTTTGATGAAGAATAATAAATAAGCAGAATATCTTTGTGGACATATCCCAGGGAGGTGAACCGGGATAAAATATGGTGTCTCTATGTGTGTTTCTCTTATTTTTTGATTTGATATGATTTTATGTTGAATGAATACATGCATCTATTAGAGTTAAATTACAATGTGCATTATATTAGACTTGTTATATTATGCATAATGGAAGTTAAAGGATGAGTAATTGGTAGATCTGAATGATGGTATGGAATAATGCATGTTGAAGTAAAAGAAGTAATGATATGCCTAAAATTCCCATGATTTCCATCCCTTCCATGATTGCAGACACTTCGTTCATGTAATCACCCATAATCCATCTTGGGTGAGAATGTGTTATGCACTATGTGCATAGTGTTTTCTTCTAGGTTACCAGAGGGGCCAATGGTTTCTATGGTTTTTTTGGAGAACTAAGGTAGAACCCATGCCAACCCATACATCCAACAAATGGTTTCATTACTGGTTGGAACTTAGCAGATCATATTGGATGGGATTTGATGAAGAAAATGCAATGGTAGAAGGGGATGTTTAGGCCATGGAACCCTACAAAGAAAGAGATTAAAAGATGGCTAGAGACAAAGCAACTTTCACGCAGAAAGATAATAGAATATATGGGTATACACTACACCAATATCTGTAGAGGTATGTGTTTATTGATTTTCATTAGGCATATTTTTGTTATTTTCCACAGTTATTATAGGAGTGGATATTGAGGTTGAAGGATACTCATCCAACTAATCGGATAAGGTCAGTAGAGTGGACTACTAAGAATATTGTTCATTTGGAGAGGGTCAATAATAAATTTACATGCGCAATGTAATTTTGGTTAGACAGTATTACTACAAGGTTTATTACTGAATTTGTAGTCGATACAACGAAGTCATATATTGTTGCAGAGAAGGAATTCTTGAATGGACCAAGAGAGAGGTATTATTGGATTACTAAGAGGGGGGTGAATCGGTAATAGATCAATTTAATCCTTTTAAATCAATGTAGCATTATCATCCAATATTTTCAGTGTAAATAAACAATGAACAAATGAACAATCATACACATACACAGTACACCAGTGTTTTTACGTGGAAACCCAAAGTGGGAGAAAACCACGTAATGCTTTTTTTTGTATGTATTAAAGAATTACATTCATTTGAAGCACCAACTTCCTTTGTTTTCCAACTTCAACTGGAAGGAGGCTCCAACTCCCTAGTTTCTCAGGCTACAACCGGAGGGAAGCTCCAACTCCCCAATTCTCTGGCTACAACTAGAAGGAGGCTACAACTCCCTATGTTTTCCGACTACAACCAAAAGGTGACTACAACCACATGTTCTTGCCTCGTCCAACCACCCTGAAGTAGAAGTAGAATGATGGAACCACTATCACACTATCACTGTGAGATATACCATTGTACAACTATATCAATCTGTACCATTGACCTGCAGCCAACCCGTACAACTTCCATGTAATCAATATTTACCTTAACTGAACATGTATCAACAAAATAAAAAGGTATATGACATGTAGTGTTGCAACATGTGTATGTACGCACCCTATATTTTATGCATCCTGTGTACGTACGCTACCAAATTGTTATGCAACCTGTGTATGCCTTCTAAAAACTAGGGTTTTCTTTCTTCTGAAAACTTCTGACCCTGTGTGACTTCTTTCACATAGATCTGTAACCTGTCACTGTATCCAGACTATATCTGTACCCTGTGCATGCATCCTCATATATATCTCTCTCTAGTCATGTGCCATAAGTGTGTGTAATCATGAATAAGTATAATAACCCTCACATGATCTAGAATTCAAACCCTTTATGATATTCATCCTCTCAATACATCAACCAATACAAGATCTCAACCATATACCACAAAAACCCTTAGCCATATTCTAAGAAATACAATATGTGCCTCAACAAGAAGTATCAATGATAAATATACCAGCACTATATTTCTATAGATCTGACTTGTACAAAAGATCCCATGCTATGACTAGTCTCTCTAGGGAGAATTCTCAAATCTCCATAACCAATTCTCATGTATACATAAAAATCCAACTATTCATAGAGATAAGACATACCTTTTAAACCAATGGATAGATATGATGTATCTAGGCACTGTAGACCTTCCTGGGAGCTTGATCTTAGAATATAGAACCTATGCATATTCATATTTTCATGTTTCCATGGCTTTACCAACATGTACGTACCCTAATACACTGTCAGCCCACGTATGTACGCACCCTAATACACTGTCAGCCCACGTACACCTAAAAAATTAGGGGTTTTTTTGTATTCGTTGTGATTCCAAAACTTTGGTCGTCAACCCTTCATACTACCTCAGAATTTTGCAACTCCAAATGTATCAATGAGTACTTGCAATAATCCTTACACAACAAAAGATATTCAATGTGTTCAAGTGTGATTAAATGAGAGAGACTTGCCTCTTATTTATACTTTCATGTAGCATCCCACTTTCCTTATTTTAGGGAGTTCTCCATTAAATTTATTATTTAAATAATTTCTTTTGCAAACACTTTGACTTTTTGGAGCTTCTAGATGACTCATGAGGGTTCTCCAACTTCACATGGCCATAACTCTCAAACCGTGAGGAGTTACCAGAAGTGGCATGACATGTACTATCCATATAGAATAGTCTTACCTGAAAATATATCAAAACTCATACCATTATCCATAAAACAAACTTGGGTCCATTACCCAAACATTTATGCTACTGAAATTCACTACCGAACTTTCTTCAAGGGTTGACATCAATGGCAACCAACCCAATTAATCAACAATATCCCCCTTTGGAATTGATGGCAACACTCTGATGCAATACTGAAGTCGTATCATTCATTCTCCCCCTATGACCATTGCTCCCCCTGTTATTGGACTAATTGGTAGGTGTGGACACTAACAGATCTCCCTAGTTCCACCTAGATCTAGAAAAAAACAGGACAGGACATGACTCTTTCCCTAAGTTATGATCATTGAATTTGATAATAGGGAGGAATAAGTGACATACCTTTATATCGCTTCCTTAGGTCTTTTTTTCTCCCGCTTCACTTGGGTGCTCTCGTGAGGTCAAATCCAAGACAACACAAACCAACCAAAGTGAATATAGCAAAATGTATTCAACATCAACTTATGCATATGATCAAGGAATTACATAATATAGTAAGAGTGACTTTATGGGAAAGGGACATGTCGTTGTATCATATTAATTGAAAGTAGAAGATACAACCTAATCGCCTTGATGTCACAAGCTTCCTTTCAGTGACCCTTGGTTCCAACACACACACTTTCTCTGTACTTGCATGAAGAAGATTCAATTCCTCTTGATAGACCAACTAGAGCCTTCAAGCCTATGTCCAAGCAGGGTTCTTCACACAATTCTTTCACCAATTCTCCATTCAATCTTGCTTAACCTTTTCCATGAGAAACCTTTCAATATATAGGAGAAGGAGAAATGGTTACATGGATGAGGATGATCACATCAAATCTGAGAAGTCAGTAAAATGAAAACCATACGAATGCCAACTCATTTTCTAGAAGATTCCCTTCTAGAACCCTCGATACCTCTTCTCCTTTCCAAGCTTGAAAACAATTTCGCACCCTATGTATGGAGAAAACTGCGAGAAGTTTGCACCCTAGGTGAAAGTGGCTGGTGAGAATGAGGGATTCTCGCACCCTAGGTCATATGCAGCCTGCGAACTCACTTTGAAAATATGTTTTCTGGAAGGAGACAAGGGCCACTTTTCTCAGGCAAAAATTCCTTGTTGGGAGCCTAAATACACCATTGTTAAGACATCACCAGAGTGACCAAAATCATGTGTAACAGAATTCCCCCCAAAGTATGAGGTCGAAATCTGTGACAGCTGAAATACTTTTTAAATTGCGTGTGTGTGTCAGAAACCAGGAGTGCACCTAATCGGAAACCTACAAATAACCAAGCATATGCAGAATATAATACCAGTTCTGAGGTAGGCATTCCCATACTCAGACCACAAACATATGATATCATGAACGTGGTTCATGGACACCAATCATACACAGTGGATCCATGTCGTCAAATATACTGCATAGCCACTAGGAATACACTGTGGATCTATGCGAGAAGACTCAAAGTAGGACGACATAGCCATGAGACATACAAAGTGGATCTATGTGTCGATGCAAATCATACATACTCCATCGTAGCCTGGATCAAAAAGACAAGACGCAGGGTCTTCAAGTCACCTAAAAGTACGAATCTAACCATGTGATTACATGTGCTAAAGTCGAACATGGTAGAAACCACTTGATTACCGGTCATTGATGAAATCGTTAACAAGTGCGAGGGAAATCACCATTAATGTCAATGACTCCCAAGGTACACTAGTACAATCCAATGAATGTGAATAAATGAACTGAGGTCAAACATTCAACAGAATCTCTCAATCAGGGGTCAATGATGAAAACCCACTATCGAAAGCGAGAGAACCTGCCATTGAGGCATGCAAGTTCCAAGGTACCAAATAATTTCTAAGTCTTGTTTCCAGATAATGAGTTGGAGTCAACGGGACAAGACTCATCACAAGAGGGCCTTGATGTATCCCCCATCAATGACACGAAATAAGTAACAGATTTTGAAGGTGAAACAGAGTATGAATATAGATGACAATGGACACAGGGAAGGCTGACTTGGTAAGAATGGAAAACTACAAATGGCCGACTCAAATAAAGGTTTTAGATGAACTTCTCTTGAACATATGAACGACACGACCAAGGATTTGGCGACACTGACTCAGGATATGACCTTGTAACAAGTCGAATGAGAGACAAATGGATTTCCCAAACCAACTTCCAATAATGAATAGGTGGTGTCATGTTCAAGAGCGACACTTACTGCTAATAATATGAATACGAAAACACATCCCTTTCCCAATTTTTCCCCCACCATTTCTGGCAAGTACCTCTTTATTTTTACGCAAGCTTGAGGAGGATAACATATGCTTGTTGATGTAAGCTCATACTTCGGACGAGTCCCTTGGAGTATGTTTAATGAACCCTAGGAAGAAGTGGTTCAGTCCCATTACGGGTCTTTCGATGTTTGTTTAACGAGTCCAAAGATAGAAAACTCAAAGGTTTTTCATGATTATAGAGTCTGGAAAAACACTCAAAAGAGAACTCTCTCAGTTCCTTTTTCATAAAGTAGTCTGATGAGACTGAAAAAGAGATAAATTATCGTCCAACAGACATTTTCTTCAAATACTTTAACGAGCGTGAAAAGAACAAGTTCACTCGACAATCTTTTCATGTTTAGAGAGTTTGAAAAGAGCTTAAAGAGAACTCCAGGGGGTTCCTTTTTCGTATAACCTTTATGAGCCTGAAAAAGTGATAAAAGTGTGCTCGATTATGTTCTCATGTATTTTCGAGCGTGAGAACGAACAAAGACCAATCTCGAGGTTTTGTCTAAAAACCATAAAAAACAATTAAGCATGCGATGAAAAAGAGAAAATATCAGTACTCCTTTGTGTGGACTTCAAAGTCGTTATAGCTGCAAAAGTCACACTCATAGGGCTATTAGGCATTAGGTTTGATGAATGAAACAATATAAAAATAAAAAAAAATGGTAAAAAGTATATATAAGTGGGTAAAAGGGATTTTACCATAGTCATTGTGATTTTGCCAAGAATTTTGCCCAAAACCCCTCTTTTGCCCTTGAATTTCAGTGCTCAATTGTGGAAGGTATCAGCAACCATTTTGCGAACTGTCTTTGTCAGCGAGGTAAGCTCCCTATCTTCTACCTTTTCATTGTTCAATTTTTTGTTTTCATTGGAAAATTTCAAGGGTTTGAGTTTGTTTTAGGGCCAAAACTTGCGCCCAAGCGTTCTCGCAGGCTAGCCATACGGGACCTACGAGAATTCATGATTATTGCAGGTGGCCCCAAAGACACCTGCAAAAACATCACACTGTGCTAAAGGGGCACCTGCGAGGGTCGCAGAATGAAAATTCACTTTGATTTTTGATCAATGAACAATATGCTAAGGCTTGAAATGAGTTGTTGACTCTCTTCTTATGGTTCTTGTGCAAGCATTTGACCATCACAATGTTGGAGTGGAATGAAAGAGAGCATGAAGAGGATGATGCTATTGTCGAGAATGACTCAGGCACCATTGTCACTCTCCGAGACTGTGGTCTCTTGAAATTCTTTCAAATCCCGGGCATGAGGGCCCAAATCAGGTTGTTGGAGTATCTCGTTCATATGTGGGATGTGGACCAACAAGTATTCCACATGGGGCTCCACACATTGTCCTTGGATATGAAGGACGTTTACTTCTTGACAGGACTGTCATGGCATGGGTACCATGCTAGCTTGACCGGTAGCTGAGGTGGTGGGCTACCTATGAGTGATTATTATCATCAGTACTGTGTTCCAGAGGCAAAAAGAAGCAAAGGAAAGGTGGCCATTTGGGGGGTCCAGGATTTGACCCTTTGCACCATCTTGTTCACCATTTCTCGTATGGCTGGGAGCGCTTCTCCACACATGGCTCTCTAGAGATATTTTCAATATGCCATAGAGTGTACTAAGCCTCAGGTCTTTAACTCGTCATACGTAGTCCTTCGTAGCATAAAGAGGCAGTTGACAAAATGCAGGAAATGTGACCTGAAGCAATTCGTGTACAGATCACTTTTGGTGTCCTTCTTTCTTGAGAGGGTTCTCTTTTTGAGATTACAGGTTGAGTGGGGTTTACTGGACCCACAGGATCCGAGGATGTTGAGGTGGTGAAACCTCATGGCCCGACACGTGGTCAGGCCTATCATCAAATACAATTATTCCTTCTTTGACTAGTTATGGCCACAGATGTTGATGGGTGATGAATACGCCTATGTCGGATTAGATTTCCGAGGGGATATGGATTTATCCCTACCTGAGGATGCTCAGTGGGGTGACCTAGGTAAGAAGTACACATTTTGTTCTTTTAAATGTTTTTGTAATTTTTATCATATGCAAATGTTTTTATGTTTGCCCAAGAACTGATCAAAAATCTCTTTTGAATGACACAGATGTGGGGCCATACTGACCTCCAGGTACATCTCCTATTCAGTGACAAGGAGAGGTGGCTCCAGTGCCATGATGGGATGCTGAAGACTATGAGGCAGTGGAGCAAAACTTGGAGGGGTTGACTGCTGATATTCCGGACATGACTATCGGAGAAGTCCCTCGGCGTTATCAGCGCCATACTGTGGTTGTGTCAGAGTCTATTGGCCGACTGATTCGTAGGGTTTCCCGGGAAGTCATGTGTTATCGCGAGTGTCACCCTACTTTGTAGAAGCTAAGAGCTTCAGATTTTGAAATTTTGGTCCTTGGATAGAACTTTTTGTAAAAAAAAATTGATCGTTATATACATATATACGGCTTCTACCGGCTTATCTTGTGTTGTGTGATACATGTGATGTGATTGGTTTTAAATGGCCCAAATGTCTGTCTAATACATAGTTAGCCAATGCGTCAGTTAATGTATTTAGACATCTAGGAATATGTTGATACTCAATATAATCAAAATAACGTTCCAAGAGGCAAATTCGTAAATATACCCGTAATAAATTAGGACTTAGAATAGCATAGACATTACTTAACTATAGTACTACTAGCTACAAATCAAGTCGTACAACCAAGTGACAGATACCGAGTGAGATAGAATCAATCAACAATTCGATAATGACACTATACTGTTCAATATTGTTGGTCGCACAACCGAGACACACACCTCGTAGAGTGATAAGTTTGTTTGTAGGGGCATAAATTTCCCAAGTAGCAGAAGCAAGGTTCTGAGTACTACGGCTAGTGCCATCAACGAAGCCAACATGGGGTAGTGAAGACTCTGACATATGGAAACCAAACACAATGTAGCATAAGGGAAGAGACCAAATAAGGAAAAAAACATACTACAGTAACACACGAGAAGTATGATACAATAAAATACAAGTACTCATGCATAGGTGATCTTAGGCATAATACTTTTTTAAGTACCACCCATTTCTGGGTTCACTCAGAGGGATACCATCGTAATCTACTAACTCGTAAGCTCCTTTCTCTAGAACTCGTCTAACGATGTAAGGACCTTGCCAGATGGCTTCAAATTTTCCATCCCCTAGCACATCTCGATCTTGTTCGTAAAGGAGAACCAGATCACCTTTGGAGAAAATGCGAGGCTTGACATGTTTGTCGTATTGGGCCTTGAAACATTTCTTCTGGGCTTCTATGACTAGGGTAGCGTCGCATCGAGTTTCGTCTAATTGCATGAGATACAACAGACGTTCTTCTTCGACAAAAGTGTTTGGTATGAGTTCGATGGCTAGTTTTAGAGAGGGTATCTCACATTCAATCGGCAGGATGGCTTCTAAACCATAGACTAACCAGAATGGTGTAAACCCAGTATTAGACTTAACGGACGTCCGGTAAGCCCACAATGCTGAAAAAAACATCATGTGCCAACTCGTTTTGTGAATCCCTATCATTCGTTGAAGCATGATTATGAGGACTTTGTTAATTGCTTTGACTTGGCTGTTGGCTTGTGGGTAATAGGGCATTGGGTTTTCATGGGGAAGACCCAACTTTTCAGTGAGTTTAGACATCATGAAGTTTCTAAAGTGGCTACCGTGATCGGTGATGATAGCCTGAGGAACACCAAAACGAGCTATGATGTGATTGAATATGAATAATGTTGCGGTCTTCCCAGTATTGTCAAATGTTGGCATCGCCTCAACCCATTTTGTAAAATAGTCTACGGCTACAATAATGTATCCATGCCCCCCAGCCTAGTGAGGGTGACATGTCATGAAATCGATACCCCATTTCGCAAAAGGACCGACGGAGACCACAAGGTGAAGAGGAGTGGGATGTGATCATATTTTATGGTTGTAGGTCTGGAAAGCATGGCATTTTTTGACGACAATTATACAATCGTTAAATAAAGAGGGCCAAAAATACCCAGCTCACAATATTTTCTGGGCAGTGGCATACCCAAACATGTGACCACCATAGGCTCCATAATGGCAGTCATTTAGGGATTTCTCGGCCTCATCAAACGTGATACAACGTCAAAAAACTGAGTCAATCCCACGACGATAAAGAGTATCACTGAGGATAATATACTGACGGGATTGGGAGCGTATTCGACGGCGTTCAGTACTAGACAAATTGGGCTGGAAAGTATGGGTTTGGATATATATGATGATATCTCCATACCAAAGATCATCAGAACTAATTAGGAAAAGGGATTCATCAGGTAATGAATTGGTTTCTACCTTTTCCGTCTCATAGTAGGGAAATTCGCATATCAACTCGGAAAACACTAAGGATTTCTTGGACTTAGCACGTTCAAATTCCAAGTCAAACTCTTGGAGTATCACGATCCATTTGGAGTATTTTACCCCTATAAGTTGACATGTGAGAATGTGTTGCATAGGGTTGCAGTTAGAAATTACCGTAGTCTTACGAGAGAGGATATAGTGTCGGAAACGTTGAACTTCTTGGACGACTGCCAAGGCCAGTTTTTCGACATGTAAATACTTGGTTTCGGTAGGTGTTAGAATTTGACTCAAGTAATAGATGACATGTTCGTCATGAGAATCATCCTCCTGGACGAGAACCATAGAGATGGTGTAATCCAAGGCTGCGAGGTAGAGGAAGTAATCACGATTGTAATCAGAGGGGAAGAGAAGTGGAGCACGTGTCAAGGACAGTTTTAGAGCTTCAAAAGATTTGTTTGCGATGGTATCCCATACGAACTCGAACCCCTTTTTCAGTAGTCACATAAATCCAAGAGTTATCTCGACATAGTTCGGGATGAAACGACGAAGAAAATTTGCTTTCCCTTGCAAACTTTGTAACTAGCGAAGTGTAGAAGGAGGAGGGAGATTGAGAATCACCTCGACCTTCAAAGGATCTACCCTGATCCCTTGACATGAAATGATAAAGCCTAGAAGTTGGTTGGATTCTATGCAGAAAATGCATTTGTGAGGATTCAAGCGTATATGGTAAAACTGACATCGGAGGAAAATGTCTTGGAGGTGTATTGGATGATCGACCCGGTGCATAGAATTAGCAGGTAAGTCATCGAGATATGGCTGCACGATGTGCTTGATATCATGGAAGGAATAAGTCATAGCACACTGAAAGGTTGCGCCAGCGTTTTTTAGACCAAAAGGAAGTTTCTGGTAGGAAAAAGTGCCCCAAGGACAAATAAAAATGGTTTTGTGTTGGTCCTCGGGAACAATATTGATTTAATTATATCCGAAGAAACCATCCATCAGAGAGAATATTTCACTTCCGACACAATCGTCGACAATCTGGTTGACGAAGTGGGTAGGAAAGTTGTCTTTAGGACATGCTTTGTTAATATCCCTATAATCAACGCACACGTGGATTGTGCCTTGTTTCTTGTCGATTGGGACAAGATTGGAAACCTAGTCAGTGAGAGACACCGGATAAATAAAGTCATCTTTGAGAAGTTTCTCAACTTCAAGCTTGATAGTGGTCACTTTGCGTGGGTGAACCGGACGAAGGCGTTGCTAGACAGGTTTAGCGTCTGGGTATGTCTCGATCTCATGTATCACAATGTCGAGATCTATACCCGGTATTTATTCATAGCTCCAGGCGAAGACGTCATGAAATTCTTTAAAAAGTGACTTGTAGGTGACGATTTTGTCGGGGTAACACGAAGCTCCGATATGCACATTTTCGACAATTCCAGGTTTTATGGATATGTCGAGGGGAATGGTGGGTGAGATATTGCTTAAGTTCCCTTCGGAAAACACATCGTGTGTAGACTCGGGAATAGTGGAAATGATAGAAATGGTTAACGGGGTCGAGATCCATTGGTAGCTCTCGATGGTGTGTTGTTCTAGGAAGAGGATGGAACAATGATGTCCATCATCCCAGGGGTGTCTTCCATAATAGACATAATCATCTTGTCTATGGAGACTCACAGGTATTTCATCGTCGTAACAAATATGATCGTCGGGATTAGGTACCATCCATGGGTCATGAGACGTAGGGGTTCCTTGAATAGAGGTGGAGATCATGTTGATTGAAGCAACAGATGGATGTGGAACATCAGTTCATGGGATGGGGAAGGTACCCATTAACGAGGAGTCTTTAAGAAGACCTACACCGACGTTCTCATATCTGGGGGGGGGTTTGGCGATGAACAGTACATTGCCAGTACGTGCATCTGAGTTAAAGAAGGATAATTGGTCAATGGTAATTACCTTTCCTTGATCTGGAAAATGTACAACATGAAAAAGAGTCCACACAACTGCGCGCATGGAATCAATCCAACTACGGCCAAGCAGAAGATTGTAATCGAGAGGAGTGTCAAAGACTTCCACTTCAACTTGGATTGTTTTTCCTTTTGATGTGATTGGCAATGAAGGGAGGGCACCGTAAGGTTTAAAACCAGAGCCATTAAAGGCTTTGAGTGTGTTGTGGGATTCAGTCAAAGAGGGAGAGTCGATGGCTTTCCAATAGGTAATAGAAATGACACACATCGAGGCACCCTCGTCGATAACAGTTCTACAAATATTTTTGTTGGAGACAATAACTTGTATTTGGAATGCGAGTTGAGGGGGTAACCTTGGAATGTGATCTTCCAAGTCAAAAATTATTTATCTTTCCATCTAGGGTTTCTCCCCCTAACTGAACTGTCTGATCTCCCAACCTGAACTGTTTTATTTATGGTGATTCCTCGTGTACATCAAGTTCGTATCCATAGGGTCGATTCCATCGATAGCTTTCAACAGTGCCTTCCGTTGTATAGGACAACTTTGAAGGACTTCGAGGGTTGACATCACGGATGGTGCTTGGACCATATATTCAACTATACTATAGTTCTAGGTAGCACAGGCGTGAGAATTGAAAGTTGATTTTCGAACGACACCCTTTGGAGGAGGGTGAAGAACTGTGTCAAGGCTCAGTCATTCTAGATGAAGAGGACCGCTGGTAGGTGGAGTCATGGGAGATGGTTGGACCAATGAAGGAGGTATAGCATCAAGCTTCTCTTTAGAGGAGGAGTAATCTTTGTCTCGAGTGTTAAGTGCGATGTCATTTTGCTTTGAATCTCCTGTACACATTAAGACATAGGACGTATTAGAGGGGGAGGGTTGGTCGTGAATGATGAATTGGGCTTGTTGTTGAGAAGGGAAGGGTTGTGACAATATGGACAGAGTGGGTGGTTTCGGGGTCCCTTGAAGGAACTTAGTAACCTCGGCTCATCGTGGACAATCCTTAGTGTAGTGATCATCACCATAGATAAGACAAGGGTATCGAGGTTTGCGCTTATCCCTATCATCAACAGGTGTTTTTTTGGTTATTTTTGCTTGTGAATTATTTTTGTCCTCCTTATTCTTGCCCTTTCCCTTTCTGAAATTGTTTTTACCGGCGGGGGTAGATTGAACAACATTTACCTCGGAAGTCTTGCCAGTGGAAGGGGTAGGAGATGGAGCATTTTGAACATTATAAGAAATGGGCTTGGGGTTGTTGTTGGAGGTTTGTATGGAATGTGGTTGGGCATGGAAAGTGCCAATCACACTATCAGCCACATGAGAAGTAGCAGGGGTAGTTGAAGTGGCGGAAGTAGAAGGATGAGGTGCATCAGGGAGTAAGTCGTAAAGAGTACCCGTTTGTGAGTAAAAGAGGTCAAGGTATTGAGCACGACTAATGGCATGTTCTTCTATGACAACTCCACCCATGGCGATCTCACAACCGATGTCGTTCACAAATGATTTCGTGAACCATTCTACCAGCAACTGATTGGGAAGTTCGAGTTTGATGAGACGTCGTCTCCGTCGCCATTCAAGAGTGTGATCGGAGATATGAGTGGATTTGGTTTGTTTAAAGGAGCTCAAAATCTCGGTCCCTATTTCATAGTGGATTGGTAACTAGTAGTGGGTGAGGAAATCCATAGCAAGGGTGTTGAAGTCGACGAAGAAACCTTGTGGTAATTCTATATACCACTTCACGGCAGAACCCATGAGAGTTCGTTGAAAAAGGCATAAATGAATAGAGTCATCCATTAAGTATTTGGATGAGCACCAAAGGTGAAAAGTCATTACATTATTGTCCAGGTCTTCTCCCTCTTTTCCATCGAATTTAGGGATGTCGGATGGTAGTTTGGCCGGTATGGAGGGCCATTGGGGAGAGTTACGGATTGGATCATTTAAAATCCTTGATAGATCCGGGAGGTCCAGGGTGGCTAAGAAAGGTAATTGTATGTTCACATGTGGGTACAAGTGACTTTGGGGAGGGAGTCCCATCGGCAAACCAGTGGGACCATAAGAAGTTTGCATATAATGTGAGGATCCAGGTAGATTTGGTGGTTGTTGTGGGGGCAAGTAACTCATGGGATTGTACCCTTGAACAGGGGCATGGGTTTGAGAATTCGAGCCCCAAATAGGATTTGACGTACCTGGATATGGTTGGTTTGTGCTAGGGAGTATAACGGACGTAGATGGAGGCTATTTCCCCCCAGTTGATTGAGGATTATGTTGTATCAGATAGTTCCAATACTGGGCCAAGGATGGAGGTATGTTTTGTCCATAGGGTGGGGTCAGTGGGGGTTGTGCTTCAATCGGGGGTTGTGTTCCAATCGGGGGTTGTGTTCCAATTGGGATTTTCCCTACAAGGGGGGGTTGAGTTGGGCCTCCTTGGTGAAATTTTTCACCAACAGGAATCTGGTAATTTGGTGTGAACGACGGAATGGTTCCACTAGGATCGGTGCCTCTGATAGAGGATGGAAAAGGTCCTCTGAAAGGGAGCGGAGGAAGTGTCGAGATGAAACTGGGAGGAGAGTGCCCAGAAGAAGAGGGACCACCAGGAGTTCCAGATGTGATTTGCGTAGGAACGGGAATAGAGGCATTCAACGCACGGTATCCGAGTGGAAGAGTCGGGGTGACTCTGGGAGAAAGCGGTGTACCAATAGGGTCTTGGCTAGTCATGGTAATCTCAGTGTGAAGACTCATATTATATGTGTAATGGACCATTTGTAAAGGGAGAGTCAAGATGTGGTCAGCTCACGGAGCTTCTGTACCAGGAAAATAATAAGTAGTAGTAACAGGTATTGCGTCTGGGTCAGAGGTTTCGGGGACCGCAGGTGAGACGGTGATATCAATGCATGCTCCTGAGCCAAAGAGATCTCATCTAAAAATGTCAGTAGCCCAAAAATAATCTTGACCTTCAGGTCTTGGAAAAGGTTCATTCGGTGATCTAGAAGACAAAACAACCAAGTCTCCAGAATAATTTACTTACATAATACATCTCTCGGAGTCGGGGTGAAGTTGAAAGTCCTCTCGAGAATTGGAAATTTGAAATAGTTCTAGAGAGTCAGTTATTTCCACTTGTGGAGTGGTGATGTCTTGGACTTCACTCTATTGAGGAGAGCCCTCTGATGAGCTGGTAGGCAAGGGTTGAGAACCTTCCAAATTTTCTGGGGGTAATCCTTGCATTCTATGTCAATGACGTGGAGGGTCAATTGTGAACGAGTTAAAAACTTACAAATAAAATTCTATGGTCAACTTGGGTAAACAAACAGCATGCGCTAGTAAAAAATCTAGGAAACAACACCAAGCAAACAAGACCTTCTAATTCTGAAGTCACTAGTTGGTGATGAAATCCAACATCGCAACAACAAGATGAGAAGGGGCTGGGCTAGTGTGGAAAATTTATGTTGACGACCTTATTAACAGACTTACACCCGGGTGCAAGCTCCCACACATAATTGTGGGTATACCCTCCAAGGAGCCCGAGTGATTTTGGCCAACGTCGATTCCAGGTACCGTGAAGACTTTCCCCTTCACAGTCACCTTGTGTAAGACCCTAAGAAGATAGGCCAGTAAGGTTACCACCAACAACAATAAAGCCTAGGGGGACAATCAACAGTCCGATCCACACGCAAGGGCAGGGTATCTAGCTTGAAATCAACTTGAGAGGCTTCCACTCATCATTGTGGGTATACCTTCAAGTGACCCCTATAATACGTGCAATCTCTACACTGATATCAACAAAGTCAGGTGAGTAACTCTTTCAATACCAATGCAACCTCGGGTTTGACCCTTGTGTAAGAAGGGCTTCCCAGGACAAAATGTTGCAAATGGAATTTGACACTCCTTAACACAAGATGGTATTGTGTGTTTTGTGCTTTGGAGAGTGTATCTCTCTGCCTTATTCCAAAGCTCTAGCCTAGCTAATGTTGGTGTAATAGAGTCCTAGAAAAGAGTTACTAGTTAAATTTTAAAATCCGTGCGATATTATTAAAGGTTGTTATTACTCAAAGGAGAAGGAAATGAAACTGATGTTGTGTGTGACTCTGACCCAACAATGCATAGATAGGAATGAAAAATATCAATTCTTGTTCAATGAATCTTATTTACGGGAGTGAAAGAGGATTTTTCTGGAACAATCTTGAACTACGATATATAATCTTCTTTGAAAATGCAATATCAACAAATCATGACCGATGCCAATTCTCTATTCATTCTATTTCAACAATTGAATGCCAATATTTTCAAAAAAAAAAATGTTTTTAAAAAGAAAAATGTTTTTTAATTTTCAATAGAAACCACACAACACTGGTGAAACTAAGAAAAACCAACAACTAATGAAAAGAAATATACAACAAAACCCAAACCAATCTTTCAATGAAGACAAAACCCAAACCAATCATCGGCTCCCAACCAAACAAGCACTCGGATTTCAGGACCAGAGATTATATCCTTGTTAAGATAAGGTCAAGAGATAACAGTTGAGAAAAATGAACAAGAAGAGCTTTTGATTTCTGAAGACTAATCATCCACAAAATCTGAATTCAAGAAACAATCAATCAGTGGCCCAAGAAGATCTCTTCAGACACACATACAAATCTGGGTATTTGGGCATACAAAATACCTTAATCCCAAAATTTTGCGAAATGGGTTCACAGGCAAGCAGTAGTGTACAGTGTGAGAATGGAGAACTCTCGCAGGCTGGTCACAAGCAAAGTGCAAGAGGTTCACACTGGACTGCACAGTAGGGTGCGAACTCTAGTAGTTATCGTAGGCAATAAAAGGGTTCAGTGCGAGAATGACTAAAACTAGGAAAAATTTGGAAAAAAGACAAAAAATTTGAAGGAACCTCTAGACCCAAAGAGTCTGTCAGGGTCTCCTCAAGACTCAGAGATTGATAGAAATGAAAATTGGTAAGGTAAGAGCAAATGGCCAAGGAAAAACACCAAAAACCACCAAAAAATGGGTTGCATCCCCAGTGGAGTCACCGATTTTGTTATCGGACTAATCGGTAGGTGCGGACACTAACAGATCTCCCTAGATACACCTAGATCTAGAACAAAATAGGAGAGGACATGAATCTTTCCCTAAGTTGTGATCATTGAATTTGCTAATAGGGAGGAATAAGTGACATACCTTTATATCGCTTCCTTAGGTCTCTGTTTTTCCCACTTCTCTTTGGTGCTCTCGTGAGGTCAAATCCAAGACAACACAAACCAACCAAAGTGAAGATAGCAAAATGCATTCAACGTCAACTTATGCATATGATCAAGGAATTACATAATAAAGTAAGAGTGACTTTATGGGAAAGGGACATGTCATTGTATCATATTAATTGAAAGTAGAAGATACAACCTAATCGCCTTGATGTCGCAAGCTTCCTTTCAGTGACCCTTGGTTCCAACACACACACTTTCTTTGTACTTGCATGAAGAAGATCCAATTCCTCTTGATAGACCAACTAGAGCCTTCAAGCCTCTGTCCAAGCAGGGTTCTTCACACAATTCTTTCACCAATTATCCATTCAATATTGCTTAACCTTTTCCATGAGAAACCTTTCAATATATTGGAGGAGGAGAGATGGTTACATGGATGAGGATGATCCCATAAAATCTAAGAAGTCAGTAAAATGACAACCATATGAATGCCAACTCATTTTCTAGAATATTCCCTTCTAGAGCCCTCGAGACCTCTTCTCCTTTCCAAGCTTGAAAACAGGTTCACACCCTATGTATGGAGAAAACTGCGAGAAGTTCGCACCCTAGGTGTAGGTGTCCTACGAGAATGAGGGATTCTCGCACCCTAGGTCATATGTAGCCTGCAAAATCACTTTGAAAATATGTTTTCTGGAAGGAGACAAAGGCCACTTTTCTCAAGAAAAAAGTCCTTGTTGGGAGCCTGAATACACCATTGTTAAGACATCACGAGAGTGACCAAAATCATGTGTAACACCCCCTAGAAACATGCCTCTTTGCTCTGCATCTGATAAATCTCTACCCATTTTTCATCAATGGCAAAGGTATCTGTCCATCCAGGTCTACTCCCCCTAAGTGAACTATCCTTGGGGATACTCCCCATGAATGAACTCTTCCTGAAACTGATCTCCCAACTTGAATTTTCCTCTTTATGGTGCTTCCTTGTGTATATCTAAGACATATAAGATAAGCATTCAAAATCATTCATTTTGGAGTAGAAATTACTCTGAGTCTTTGGCGAAGATACTCAAAGGCTTCCCTTGGAAGTGGTTTTGTAAAGATGTCCACCACTTGTTCTTTTGTTCCCACATTTTCAACTCTGGTGTTCTTCTATGCAACCTGTTCCCATAGAAAGTGATACTTTATTGGAATGTGCTTCGTCTTGGAGTGCATCGTCGGGTTCTTTGAGATGCTGATGGTGCTTGTATTATCACAATAGATTGGAATGGGCTCATCATACTCAACCTATATATCTGACAGAGTTTGTTTCATCCATAGAACATATGTACAACATGCTATTGTTGCAATATACTCTACCTCAACTGTAGATAAGGATACAGATGATTGTTTCTTGCTTAACCATGATACTAAACACTCACCCAAGTATAACGTGGCTCCACTGGTGCTTCTTTGGTCATCAATGGAACTTGCCCAATCTACATCTATGTAGTAAATACATGATAGATCCTTTCCTTTTGGATACCATAATCCAAACTCTTATGTTTCTTTGAGATATTTGAAAATCCTCTTTACTGCTAATACATGTGATTCCTTTGGTGTTGCTTGAAATCATGCCACCTGTCCAACTGCTTGCATTACATCTAGTCTGGATGTTGTCACATATAGTAAGATACCAATCATTGACATGTATTTCCTCTGGTTTGTAGACTTTGAATCATCATCTTTTCTCAACTTGCAACTATTTTGCATAGGAGTGGTAACTGGTTTGGAATATTCCATTCTGAACCTCTTTAGTATTTCTCTGATATACTTAGTTTGAGAGATAAAAATTCCTTGGTTGCATTGATGTATTTGAATACCCAGAAAGAAGGATAGTTATCCAAGTAATGGCATTTCAAATTCATTATGCATATCCTTTGCAAATTTATGGCTTAACCTGACATCAGTACTTCCAAAAATAATATCATCAACATAAACTTCAATTAATAAAATACTATCTTGATTTACCCTTATGTAAAGGTTTCTATCTGCACTTCCTTTTCTGAACCATGCCCGTTGTAAATATTTATCCAGTCTAGAGTACCATGCTCTAGGAGCCTATTTTAGACCATACAAGGCCTTCTTCAATTTACACACATAATCTGCATTCCCTGACAACTAAAATCCTTCTGGTTGTTCAATGCAGACTTATTCTTCAAGTTCTTTGTTGCGAAAAGTTGATTTCATGTCCATATGATACACTTTAATATTATTGGAGCATGCATAATCTAGGAGCAATCAAATTGCTTCCATTCTGGAAATTGGAGCAAATGTCTCTTCAAAGTCGTTTCCTTCAACCTATGTGTATCCTTTACATACCAATCTAGATTTTTTCCTTGTAACGTGCCCATATTCATTTAATTTATTTTTGAATACCCACTTTGTGCCAATCACATTCTTATTCTTTGGTCTTGGAACCAATTCCCAAGTGTCATTATTCTCTATTTGATCCAATTCTTCATCCATGGCCTTATTCCAAAATTTATCCATGTCGGCCTCTTCAAAACTATTTGGTTCAATTGTAGATGAGAGTGCTAGGTGTGTTTGTTCTTCTTCTTCTAGTCTCAACTCCTGCATATTTTTTTTCTGATAATCTGATCTAAACGATGATTCTTCTGTACTCGTTTTCTAGGTGTCTTTGGAGGAACTTGTTGAACTTACTCTTCTACTTATGTCTGATCTTATTCATCTTCCAATTCTACTTCTTATTCATCTTCTACTTCTTCCTCGTAAATTTGTTCCATTGATTCATTTTCTTCTTCCTTTAATTCTTGTTTACCTGTTTCATCAATTGTTACATTGATGCTTTCCACAACTTTGTTCAATCTTAGGTTGTAACACTTGTATTCTTTCCCTGTACTTGATTAACTATTGGCACAGGGTTAGACCCAGGGTTCAACTCTAACAACACACCAACAAACCCTAACTACTGGCTCTTTCAGCAACACCTACGAAGCATATAGTGTCACCCAAAGTAGCAATAGGGGGTTGCAGGACACAAGTCTCTACAACCAGAGGAAATGCAAGTGAACCCATAACAACAACGCAATATAACACAGAGATTCCTTAACAATATTACACTTAGCTTCGCAAAGTTTATCTTATACCTTATATCTTTAATAGGAACAATCACAATGCATAACAATATAATAGACATCCAATAACACAACATCAACCATAATGAACAACAAGATTTATGTGGTTCACCCTCTCCCTAGGGCTACATCCACATATTTGTGTTTATTGAAATATTAGATGAAAACGTACAGTTATATCCATGAACTTAGATGCATATCCTTTCTCTCTCTCTTTCTCTCTTTCTCCCCTCATTGCGCACCTAGTTGTAGGGTTGATCTTCGCACCCAACTGAAGATCCAGAATACAAGAATGCACTATACTTCGATCTCAATGTCGCTCTCACCCACAATAGTAGTAACCAATGACCAACCCTCTTGACTCTTCTAGAAATTTATTTATACATTAAATGACTCTTGGACAACCTTAGACCGAATTCTAGGTGTCACAAACCCTAGATACAAAACCCTAGGTCCACTAGACCCACATTTTAAGGGCTTTGCCAGCCTATTTTTCCTTCTTTTCCGCAAAGTGCTCCAAAGAATCTGTTGGTGTCCTTCCGCTTTCTGAGTTTTCCATAATCCATCTTCTTTTTTTCTTTGTCTTCCTTTATCTTCTCCTTTAACGACTTGCTTTTCCTTTACCTTGTTCCTTCTTTTATGCTTCTTTACCCACTTCGACCCTTCCTTGGTTTGCATGCTTCCTACCCAGTTCATACTTTGTATTTATTTTTCCTTAATATTCGCTCTCTTCCTTCATACCTAACCAAGGGGAAACATGCTCCCAACACTCACATGTGACTCATCCTGAGTCATTACAAGTTTGAACCTTATTTATTACTTCTACCAGACCGCATGGAGTAGCATGTTCTTTCTTATATGTCCCTCCTTATTGTGTGCAAACTGTATTTTCTGTGTCTAGTACCCAATTTCAACTGCACTTGGTACCTAGACCCTTCTTCCTGTGATTTACTGAGAGCTATGAGGTAGATATTTGTCATAATATAGTTTCAACCGACTCCCATTTACCAAACCATCTTTTCATTCTCCATTAAGGGTCTTCAACTGTGCATCTCCTCCTTATGTGACATAGGCAACTTCGAATGGTTCGAGTCAATTTTTCCTAAACTTCCCTAGATGCTTCATGAAATTGTTTTCATATAACAGTACCAAATATTCTTTCTTAAATTATTTCTTCTTGATATGTCTGTCATGGCAGGCCTTCTCCCATTCTTTTTGTACCTGTTGATGAAATCCTGCAATGAACCTATCTTCCTCCAGTTCCAGCAACTGCGCAATCCTATCTTGAACAAGGTTAGTGTCATACATACCTGTAAATGTTGCAATTCTTAAACTAGGAACCAAATATTCCATAGGTATTACTGCTTCCTGGACATAAACTAGATTAAAGGGAGTTTGCGTTGTTAAGTTTTTGCAAGTAGTTATATAAGCCCATAATACTGCTAGAATTCTCAGATCCCAATCATCTTTGTTAATACTACAAATCTTAGTCAGCGTTGTCTCCAATATCTTATTGAAATCTTTGACTATGCCATTCGCATGTGGGTGGTATGGAGTTCTCTTTTGATGGTGAACTTCAAATTCCTGAGTCAAGGCTTCAATAGTTTTGTTGATGAAGTGTGTTCTTTGATCACTCATAAGGATCTTTAGGCATCCAAATCTGGTTATAATATCCTCAAAGATGAATTGTGCAGCTGTGGCTGCACTACAGTACTTAACTTCTCTTGCTTCTGCCCATCTGGTCAAATACTTTGTAGCAGTGATAATGTATCTAGCTCATGTGCACTTCCCTGGTGGGTTGATACGTCCCACAAATTCAATAGCCCATTTATCGAATGCCTGTAAGGTTAACTGAGGTGTTAGAGGAACCTCATCCCTTCTGCAAGGCTTCCCTACTCTTTGACATACATCGCAGACTCTGTAGTATTCCTTAGCATCCTTATGTAAAGTAGGCCACCAGAGGCCATCTCTGAGAACCTTCTACATTGTTTTTTTCCATGCTTAATGTCCTCCTATGATTCCTTCATGTGCTTCTGCAATACTCAATGATCTTTCTTCCTCCATAACGCATATCCTCAAGATCCCATCTGGTCCCATCTTATATAATTGTCCTGCTATAAGTTGAAAGTTAGCAGTGCAGACTACCAACTGTTACTTTTGAATAACTGTATACTCGCAAGGTGCCATTCTTGTGGACAAAAACTGAACTATTTCAATGAAGTGATCATCAATTTTTCTAATGGCCAACAATTGTGCATCTGGTAGTGTATCCTCCAGACTGGTAGGTTCCCCACCATGTTCCAACCTGGATAAGTGATCAGGTGATTTATTCATTCTTCCTGGCTTGACCACAATATCAAATTCATACTCCTGGAATAGTAGTATCCATATGCATATTATTCCCCCCAACACTGGCTTGTTGACTAAGTACTTCAATGCAGAATGATCAGTGAACATCTTAAAATGTCCTCCCAGCAAATAGTGTCTAAACTTTTGCAGTGAATATACCATAGCTAAGCCTTCTCTTTTAGTGGTAGTATAATTCCTTTCAAATGTAGAAAGATTCCTTCTAGCAAAGGCTATAGGGTGGTCAATATCTCATGCACCTGGTTGTGCTAAAACTGCTCCTAATGCAATGGACGAAGCATCGACATGAACATTGAACTTGTTACTCAATTTGGAAAGACTAAGATTGATGCAGTGACCATTTTCCTCTTTAGTGTGTCGAATCTTTGTTGGCATTATTTTGTCTATTGGAACTTACTGTCCTTCTTTAATAGCTTCTCCATGGGTGTTGTTATCTATGCATAACCCTTAATAAACTTCCTATAGTATCCAGTGTGTCCCAGTGTAGTGCACAACTATATAACCAAAGTTAGAGGAGGTAGATCAACAATGATAGCAATCTTGGAAGTATCTACCAACAACCCCTTCTTACACACAATGTTCCCCAACAACACTCCAAAGGGTGAAAAGAAAATACATTTTTTCAAATTCAGGGAAATCTGAAATTGCCTATACTTATCTAACATCAATCTCAAACATTCAATATGATTTTTCAGTAGACTAAAGACATTCCAATCATCAAAATATGCTTCCAAGAACTTGTGTAAAATGTCCTTAAATGCTTCGACCACCACCCTACAAAATATGGCTGGTGCATTCTTCAACCCAAAGGGCATCATAGTGTACTGAAAAGAACCCCATTATGTTGCAAATGTGGTCTTATGTCGATATTCCTTAGCAATTCTGATATGGTGATAACCTGAAAATCCATCTATGAATGACCAGACCTCATGTCCTCCTACATTATATAGAACCTCATCAGTAAAAGGTGTAGGAAATGAATCATGTAGACATGCATCGTTCAAATTTTGTAGATCTACATAGATTCCGATTTATCTTAACTTCTTATGTTAATCCCTAAATAATGGGTCATTACCCCTTAATTGGGGCATATTACAATAGTAATGTTGTTTAATTTATGTCAACTTGAGTCCATTAGTTGTAATTGTACCTCCTAGTCTCCTATATATACCAAGGAGACATTTTCATTTGGAATCATCTTGTATTTGGACATTTATGTGGGGTATAAAGAGGTTTTTCCCTCGAAGAGGCTTATTACCTGAAATTATCTCTTTTTCAAGACACTGAGCACTTATTCTGAGGTTTTTCTATGCTATATTGATATTTGGTTCTTAACAAATGGTATCAGAGATCAAGGTCCTGGGGTTTTGTTGCTACATCTGAGACATCTTGGCATTTTAGATGTAACTTGTTTTCTATGAAGTTTTATAAGGAACCCTTTGGAGGATATTTAGTAGACAGATTAAGGTACTTTGGGTTAAAATTTCAGCTCCTGAGGCCTTATACTTTAGGTTATACAGCCTATGTAAGATAGGGTTATGGAATCGTCTTGAATTGAGTCATCGAGGAATTTTAGCTATAAAAACTTTTTTGTAACGTTTCAGACCCTGAAATACAGATAATATTCATAGAAATTATTAATTTATCTGTGATACAAATTTCATCTTATGGGTTATCTTAAATTTGTAGATACACCCTGTGGACGATAGGGTATTTGACTAGTCCTATTGACTAGTCTCAAGAAGGTGTCCCGGGTAAAACAATCATAAATTCTTCCTAGAGTATCCAATTTGAGTGATACCAGTTTCATTGGATAGTGGAAAGTCTGTAGTATTGCTAGTACAAGTTTCATAATTTTATACCAATTATTTTGTGCAGGGCATTCTATACAAGTGATATCTCCTGGAAAGGCCAAAAATCAGCAAGTTGTGGAGAAGTTACCATAAATTCTACTTGGCACATGCAATTTTGATTAGACCTGTGGCATTGTAGAGAAGAAATATCAGAGAACTACAAAAAAAAAAAAATCATACCTAGAAGGGCCAAAATTTTCGAGATACAATAAAATAAAGATTGTCTAGCAAAACCACCTCAAAATCAAGGTTGAAAGTGATACTTGGCCAACATTCCACCAAAAAAATGAACTTCTACACCAAATAATCCTCCAGAAAGTCCTACTTGGAATCTCTATGAAGGTGAATAAATGTGTAGGGACACAAATGATTTACAAATGAAGACAGTAACAAAATATGAACTACAAGAGATGATGGATTCAACGGAAGCTAAGTTGGAGGCAATAAATACTAATATGGATGGTTTAAAAGGGCATATCATGGAAGGATTGAAAATTTTCCTAATAGAGAGGACACCTGATAGTGAAAATGTATCCCATGAAATTCATGATGAGGACACAAGGAAGATGAACCAAGAATGGAGAAACTCTAACTTTGGGTTGAAGACCAACCACTTTCCTAAGATTGATATGAGGAAGTTTTATGGCAAGTACCCAATCACATGGATACTTCAAATGGAGAAATTATTTGATCTACATAATGTGCCACATATACAAAAGGTACAGATTGATTCTTTATATTTAGAACCCAATCAATTTGCCTGGTACCGATGGCTTTGTTCTCACAAGTCACTCGTCACTTGGACAATTTTCATGAAAGAAATGATAGCACACTATGAGGATACAAGGAGAAATATCTTCCTTAGCCAATTGATAAATCTCAAGAAAAAGGGTTTCGTTATAGAGCACATTGAGAACTTCCAAATATTGAATATAAAGGTAACAGATATTCTAGATGAGCACTTGATTGATGTATTCATAGGAACTTTAAGGGATAACATTCAACATGAGGTTCATCTTTGGGAACCCAAATCATTGGAGAATGCATTTAGGGTGGCAATAAATGTTGAAAGTAAAAATATGGCTATGGATATTAGAAGGACCACTCCTAACATCTATCGAGAGAATAATGTTCCTTCTTCTAAAACACCTCAACCTACCAATCTGACACCTCAACAATTGGAGGAAAGAAAAGAAAAAGGTTTTTTCTTTAATTGTGATCACCCTTAACCAAGTTGTGATGATCCTTGGCCAGGTTTGACCTATTTTTGGGACTTTGACAGGCTTTCGAAGGCAGAGCATAAGACGAAGCGAAAATCGTGGGATATCGGCCCCTTTTAGGGACCTTTTTGGGATTCAGGAATATGTAATGGGTATGGGGATGTAGGCCCATGGGTTTAACCATGCTTAGGCCTATTTTTTAATGTATAAATAAGTAGCTAGGCGAAGTAAGTTGGGACCTACAAGTTCGATCTATGTGATCGAAAGTGCTAAGTGTTGAGTGGATATTGTTTTTGTGCATACTGTATGAGGCTTGCAAAGCTCAGTGAAAGAAAGTGTAAGAGATTGAGAAGGGGCTTAGTGTTGTAACCTATCTCGGGGAAGGAGGATCTAGCGAGGTGCACAGATATCCTATCCTCTACAGAGTAGGTTTTTTGTGGCTCTATGCATGTAACTGATTGAAGAAGTTAATAAAGAAGATGAAGAGTTGGTGGATGTAGCCCTAGGGTGGGGGTGAACCACGCACATGATGTGTTTCTCTGCTTTGTGTGATGTAATGATGTGTTTATATGTTAATTTTCTTAGTGCTTCGATATAGATGAATGGTAGATAGATATTTTAATGTTATGTGCTTAATAGTATGGATGAATGTTAGATATGGTGTGCTTAGTGCTTGAATATAGTAGATCTAGGTAAATACTGCAATGCTCTATAATTAGGGTTTAACTGCATTGTAAAATAAGAATGGATATTGATTAACTATAACTGCTAAGTGCCCTATTAAGGTGTTACAGTCAAAGATCTATGTCCCAACTAAGGTTGCAGACACTGGAGTCCTGCAAACACCCCTGCCTCTACCTCGGGTGAGACTTCATCTGCTTCGTAGGTGTTGCTGAAAGGGTCGGTAGTTAGGGTTTTGTTGGTGCATTGTTGTAGCGTTGAACCCTGGGTTTTCCCCTGTTCCAACAAATGGTTCTGTTGTCGGGACCTGAAACTGTGATTGTTGGGAACTGAGGAAGAAGAATCTCTATGTGAAGATATGACTGAAACTGTGATTGTTGGGAACTAAGGAAAGAGAAGATTTGTGCGAAGATCTAACCTGAAATTGTGAAAGCTCTGTGCGTAGATCTGTCGCTCTAGTGTGCAATACTCTACTTGATATGTGAAGCTCTGTGCTAAGAAAAGAAGTCTAGTGTGAAGAAAAGAGGTAAGATCTGAAATCTTTGTTCTCTAAGAAAGGTAAAAGTGAGAATTTTTTTCAAAAGAGGTAAGATATGAAAGATTTGTGCTCTGAGAAAGGTAAAAGTGAGAATTTTTTTAAAAATAGGTAAGATCTGCAAGCTTTGTGCTCTGATAAAGGTAAGAATAGTGAAAAGTTTTATATCTGGAAGCTTTGTGCTCTACTGAAGATGAGATTAGTGGAAATTTTTGTTTCTAAAGTATGGATATAGGTATGTTTGATAAGATTTGTCCTAGCTTGAAAACTAGGGCACTAATAGATGAAAGAAGATTTGATATGAATAGATATGATAAGAATAGTGAAAGATATGTTATACCTATGCATAGAGAGAATGTTTGGACTAACAAATGGATGCATGATCCTAGAAAGAATTTTTTTCCTAGTGCACAGTACAGGAAAGGTTGGGGATCATTTAAAAGAAAACGAGGATTAACCCTTTGTTATAGTTGCAGAAGACCGAGACATCTGGCTAAGGAATGCCCTAGTAGAAGATCTAGTTGTCTTTGTTGTAGAGCTATGGACCATGAAGTATTGGATTTCCCTAGAATGATTTATAAGGTTGAAAGAATGAATATGAACCAATAAAACCCTAAGAAAGATCCAGAAATTGAGATTATGGCAGAACCCCAGAAAGAATTAGAGAAAGTATTACTACATATGAAATAAACCCTGAATGACCACCGACATATCATCTTATCAGAGATATTCAAAGAAAAAAAGTGCATTGAAGCAAGAATAGGAGACTTTGACATTGACTGTGTTCTGGATGAGGAAACACAGGTGAATATCATGACAAGAAGAACTTGGGAACTTTTAGGGGATCCTGCTATGATCCCTTCATTTGGAGGAATAGGATTATTCCAAGGAAAACTGATAACCCTATGTGGAAGACTTACCCAGATATCTATGAGAGCTCATGGAACTTTGACAAAGGAAGATTTTAAGGTTGTTAAATTTATTGAGAATAGTGTTCCATTTACTATGTTACTAGGAAAACCTTAGATTGAAAGAGATCAGGCCAGAAGGAAGGAAGAATAAGTCTTAGAGAAGAAGAAGCAAGAGTTGAAAGATTTCATGACTAGGAGGATCACACCGCTGATTGAAGAACAGGAGAACAATTTGAAGCTACTTAGGACTAGAGACTTGGATGTCAAAGTTGCAATAACACAAGAATATTTGCAGAAGACTGAAGTACCTATCCCAAATAGAGAATAAGTATTACCATTGAATCTTAGGAAAGAATATCAACAACGCGAAGTTACTATGCCAAGAGGAGATAAGAATCAGAATGAAAAGAGGAATACCGAGACAAAGCTCACTATAAATAATGCTAGAAATTTTAGCAAGAAGAGACCAAAGATCGAAAAGTTACAGAAGGTTCCAGAGGGAACTTCACAAAGGGAAAATTTACAAAACATGAACTTCATTGGGATATCAGAACAATGTCATATGGAACTTTGCCATAATGAAGCAATATAACCATTAGGAATAGTATAAATGTTAGACCAACACCCTGAATGGGTAGAAAGGAATTTATGATCAGATAGCTTGGCATTAGACCGTTGGGACTGCGCCATAACGGACAAAACTAAGTTAATGGAGGCTTCTCACCTATTGGAGAGATCTGTTGCTTCGTTATCTATTTATTTTATCGACTTTTGCACCAAGAACACGTTGTCTAATCGTGAATCTGAGCCCGCAGATTAGTTGATTCCGCACAGTGATCATTGCACTATCGCCATCCGTCCCATTGCATTGACTAGTTACTCTTCAAACCTGAGAGATTCAACCACGAGCACATATGTTCGAAGAACTTAGTGCAATCGAAGAGTCTTTGAAGGAGGTACTCATTGACCTCATGACTGAAAGAGTAATGTTTGTGGGTGTACAAGCATCGTTGACGAAAGGAGTGCAAGCCTCTCCGTCGACTGCTTGTGGATCCGAGCCATCCTGACCAACAACAAAGAAGAAAACCAAGCACAAATATGACCTAGAAAATGCGAAGTTGATCCCAACCATATTGCCCGATTACATCTCGCCTCTAGCCATCATGGTGAGTCTAGATAGTGTGCCAAGAGATTTTGAGTACACCATGGTTACTGCATACCTCCCGAAGGGGATACACGCAGTAAGAGCATAGCAGGAAAAGATCACAATGTTGAAGTTAAATGACTTCAACCTCAGAGATCGCAAGAACCATAGCATGCTCACCCTGTAAAAATACTTAACCAAGATGAAGGGGAATAATCTGAAGATAATCCCCCAGCCGTGGACGATGAACCTCACACAATCCACCCTGCTGAATGTAATGAAAATCCCACACTTCGGAAGGCACCAGGAAGTTAAGGCATGTGTCAAGATACTACCTTCATGTTACCATGGCAGCTACTTATGGCTCGATCTCCATATCACATTCGAGCCAACGTTGATCCATAGGATCACGGGATTGAGTATGCAAGGACCTGATCCGTAGGACTTCTACCCAGGAAAAAGATCGTGCACTAGAACATAAGATCAAGGATACATACAGCGATGTTGAGAAGGGGACGTGAGGCTACAAGGTAGCTTCCATCTAAAATGGTGCAGTGCACCTAACATATCAGTTAATTGCAGGAAATATAGTAAGTAAGGACAGACCCACGTAGGTCACAGGCTTTGTCGTTGACCTTGCAGGGAAGTGCGTGGAAGGTATACAGATGAACTAGGTGAAGTACCTAGTTAATTATCTTGAACTGGAATGTCGTAAATCACAGAATCATGGCTATGAGTTCCACTTTAGTTGGCTCCTGATCCTCATTGCGTTTGTTTCTTGGGAAATGTTGGAATGTGCGACCTTCCCAGACATTGACCTATTTGAGCCACTTGCTGTGAAGTTCACCATGCTCTAGTACTCGAGCAATATGAGAAAACAATGGCAGTCAAACATTGTTTTTCACACATATTACCTCCAGCTGAAGAGATCCATCGAAGTTGAACCTTGCATGACTCCGAACACCCTACAGAGGTTCCGACCCCTAATGAAGTTTTGCGCATATCGACACTTCATCTACATTACAGCGTGAGAAGATGAGCATAAGGATGATATTTAATCGTACTACAAGCTCACAAAAGAGTACCTTGAGGAGATCACTAAGGACTAGTTGGTAGACCTCCTTATTCCTGTAGACCCTGCAAAAATGTCTGACCCTGACAGCCCAGAGACCACACACAAATAACATGATACACCTGAACCCAGCAGAAGGAAGAATACCTAAGAGATCCAAGACTTAAGCAGTGCCTTAGGCAAGACTTCTTCAATATCACCTGACCAAGGGGGTGATGACGAAGTAAAAGAGATAAATGGAAAAGAATCTAAACAGAAACAAGACAAAGTAACACCGCCTAGAGATGAGACCGATCCCATGAAGAAGAGGAAGGTTTCTCCCCCAAAACCTTCTTCCTGAAAGAAATCCAGATCCATCGTGACCAAGATGCAATCTGTATTCACTACCGATGATTTCAACTTCATCATAGTAGCCCTAGACAATGCCTCGTAGAAAATCGTGGAGAAACAAGAAGCCAAGAAGGAGGAAATGTACAATAGAATTGAGGTTGAACTCCAAGGGGTACAATAGGCCCTTCATTCTAGTCTCACAGTGTCCACTGTGCTCCTACCATCAGGAGAACCCGAGTTGGGAGACGAGCCATCCCAACTCCGCCGACTAGCAGATGCAACCGAAGCTCGCCTTCGTCGAGCACAAGAAGAAATAGAACAAGCCACCTAGGCCTTGAAGTAAGTGCAAGGAGTACTCATAGAACAATGTCAACTTGCATAGAAGAAGAAGGTTTCTCTCCAGATGAAGTTTGAAAAGGAGAAAGCACATATTCAATCAGAAAAGGATTAGTTGCTTGCAGAGCAACTCGAAGTGAAAGAAGCAGTCAATAGAGAACTTCGCTCTGTGATAGGCTTAGAACCACAAGCAGAAGACCAAGTCACGCATCAAGTAGAGTATCTCACAAAATCTATCCAGCAACTACAACAACGAATAGCATACTTAGAGCTTCGCACAGTGCCCGACACTCCGCAGGATGTGAGGGATCAAAGAGATACAACTGATTGAAGCACAATTGAGAGAATAAAGGCCCTTGCCATGGAATGCAAGCAACTGAGTGATCGCAGTTCCCAGACGTATGAGCGACTCACTGAGAATCTAGAAATGAAGACACTGGAGTCACATCTCCAAGAAGTAAAGTATCAAGAAGAAATAATACAGGCAAAGTGGAAGCCCCTGTCAGCTATTGAAAGAATGAGGCAATCCCAAGAACAACGCAGTGCCCAGCAGTAGGTCCACACCATTCAGAGAAAAGTCATGGAAGTGACTCAGAGGCTCCAACCTATATAGGATGAGGCTTACCAACTATTCACAGAGATCAAAGTCCAAGGAGAAGAACTAGAGCAAGTCGTCACTGCAGTAGAACAACGCTTAGAGGGACCTGTCAACAAAGTTGTTATCCAAGAGTTTGTTGAACAAGAGGTTGTGGCACAACAACAAGTTGAAACATATTGATCCAAGCTCGAGGCTTTTGAAACGGATCTACCCATATCAGAGTGACTCGGGATGAGTCACATGTGAGTGTTGGTGGCATGTTGGCCCGTGACCAAGCTGTGAGGATCCTTGGTCAAGTTTGACCTATTTTTGGGACTTCGACAGGCTGTCGAAGGCGGAGCGCAAGATGAATCGGAGATCACGGGATATTGGCCCCTTTTAGGGCCCATTTTGGGATTCAAGAATATGTAATGGGTGTGGGGATGTCATCCCATGGGTTTAACCATGCTTAGGCCTATTTTGTAATGTATAAATAAGTAGCTAGGCAAAGTAAGTTGGGACCTACAAGTTTGATCTATGTGATCGAAAGTGCTAAGTGATGAGTGGAGATTTCTTTTATGCATAATGTATGAGGCTTGCAGAGCTCAGTGCAAGAAAGTGTAAGATATTGAGAAGGGGATTAGTGTTGTAACCTAGCCTGGGGAAGGAGGATCTAGCGAGGTGCGCAGATTTCCTGTCCTCTGTGGAGTAGGGTTTTTATGGCTATGTGCATGTAACTGATTGAAGAAGCTGATAAAGAAGATGAAGAGTTGGTGGACGTAGCCCCAGGGTGGGGGTGAACCATGTACATGTTGTGTTGCTCTTCTTTGTGAGATGTATTGATGTGTTTATATGTTAATTTGCTTAGTTCTTCGATATAGATGAATGGTAGATAGATATGTTAATGTTATGTGATTAATAGTATGGATGAATACTAGATATGGCCTATGTGTATGTGCTTAGTGCTTGAATATAGTAGATATGGTTAAATATTGTAATGCTCTGTAATTAGGGTTTAACTGCATTGTAAACTAAGACTGGATATTGATGAACTATAACTGCTAAGTGCCTTGTTAAGGTGTTATAGTCACATATTTGTGTCCTATCTAAGGTTTCATACACTGGAGTCCTGCAACCACCCTTGCCTCTACCTCGGGTGAGACTTCATCTGCTTCGCAGGTGTTGCCAAAAGGGTCGGTAGTTAGGGTTTTGTTGGTGTGTTGTTGAAGCAATGAACCCTGGGTCTACCCCTGTGCTAATAAATTATGACAGCAAGTACAGTAAGGGACATAAGTGTGGTGAGAAGAAACTATTCTACATATATTGTGAAGAGGAAGAAGAATAAGAACCATCTCAAGATGAAAATGTAGACATAATTTCTTCTGAAGGGTTGACTCCCACGATATCGTGTAATGCATTGGATAGAATTAGCACTCCTCAAACCCTCAACATCGAAGGATATATCAAAAATAAAAAGGTAATAGTCCTAATTGACTCTAGTAGTACTCATAATTTTATTCACTATAAATTAGCCAAAGCTCTCAATTTCTTTGTATATCCAGCAACAGAGTTTCAAGTAATGATTGCAGATGGAGGAACTATCAATTGCTCAGGAAAATGCAATAAGATCAATATTATGATGGGGTAATATGTAATGAATAGTCCAATTATTGCTATACCCATGGGTGGTGTTGATGTCGTACTAGGAATCCAATGGTTACAATCATTAGAACGATGGCTTTTAATTTTCAAGAACTTTTCATGAAATTTTCATTGGAAGGAAAATAAATTGAGTTAAGAGGTATCACAAGGAAACTTAGTAGGGTGATAAGCTCCAATGGCATGAAAAAATTATTGAAAAAGGGGCATCAAGGTGTAATTTCACAACTATGCTCACTAGATGTTCAAACATCTAAGCCATCTATTCCACTAGATCTCCAAGGGATCATTGATAAGAATTCCAAATTATTTGAATATATTCCCAAAGGTATTCCACCCACTCAAAATCATGATCATGATGTTCACCTAATTCCTGGGATTGTTTCTCCTAACATCAGGCCATGCAGATACCCTTATGCCCAGAAGAGTGAAATTGAGTGCATGGTTGAAGAAATGTTGGAGGCTGGCATTATTATACCTAACCAAAGTTCTTACTCTACACTGGTGGTAATGGTATTCAAGAAAGATGGCTCATGGCGTATGTGTCCAGATTATAGAGATCTCAAAAATCTCACTACTAAAGATAAGTTTCCCATTCTCGTCATTGATGAATTGTTAGATGAACTACATGGAGAAATATATTTCACAAAGTTGGATCTTTGTTCAGGGTATCATCAAATTAGAAGGAAGGAATAAGATATCCCAAGAACAACATTCTAAACTCATGAAGGCCATTATGAATTTTTGGTCATGCCTTTTGGCCTTACAAATGCACCTTCCACATTCCAAGGGTTGATGAATTCCATTTTCAAGCCCTTCCTTTGAAAATTTGTGTTAGTATTTTTTGATG
>ML778177.1:938105-988036 GCA_009831015.1 Picea engelmannii | reverse complement strand
TTTGGGAGTAGGTTTCCATGGATTTCATAACAAAGTTACCAAAATCTAAAGGAAAGAGTGTCATTATGGTGATTGTTGATAGACTCACCAAGTACGCACACTTTTTGTGCACTCTCTCATCCCTTCAAAGCCAATACATTTGCCACTGCATTTATGGAGATAGTTCAAAAGCTACATGGCAACCTAAAGATTATTGTAAGTGACAGAGATCCCATATTCATTGGACATTTTTGGACATAATTATTTTCTTGTTTGGGTACTCAATTGGCTCATAGCTCATCCTATAATCCTCAATCTAATGGACAAACTGATATAGTGAGCAAATGTCTGGAAGGATACCTTCTTTTATTTGTTCCTGATAAACAAACACAATGGTTCAAATGGTTACCCTTGGCAGAATGGTGGTATAACACTTCCTTTCATACTGCAACAAAAATGACACCATTTATGGCACTCTATGGATACCACCCTCCTTCCATCACTTATTCTCTAAAATAAATATCGAAGGTTCAAGCAGTGGAAGATCACATCGAGCATCAACAAAAAGTTCTCCAAATATTAAAGGACAGCCTGACCATGGCACAAAATCGAGTGAAACAACAAGCAGATCAACATCGTAGTGAAAGAAGTTTTGAAGTACGGGATTGGGTGTTTTTAAGACTACAACCATACAAACAGATGTCCCTCAAGAAAGCTAATAAGGATAATAAATTATCACCAAAGTACTATGGCCCTTATAAGGTGTTGCAAAACATTGGTACTATGGCATACAAATTGGAGTTGCCTGCATCTTCACGAGTACACCCAGTTTTTCATGTTTCATGCTTAAAGAAGGTTATAGGTGACAAGATCCAATTTCAAATTATATTTCCATAACTTGAAAAGGAAGGAAAAATCATATTGGATCATGAAGCCATCACTGACACAAGAATTCGTTAGTTGAGGAATAGATCCATTTCAGAGTATCTCGTTAAATGGAGGAAACTACCGGCTAAAGATTCCACTTGGGAAGATGAGTATTTTATACAGAAGCATCCAGATTTACTCAAGTGTTGTGGACAACACTTGTCTCAAGGGGAGGGGCATTTTAAGCCCTAAATAGTATGTCATTACCCCTTAATTGGGGCATATTACATTAGTAATGTTATTTTATTTATGTCGGCTTTAGTCCATTAGTTGTAATTGTACCTCCTAGTATCCTATATATACCAAGGAGACATTTTCATTTGGAATCATATTGTATTTGGACATTTATGTGGGGTATAAAGAGGTTTCCCCCTTGAAGAGGATTATTACCTGAAATTATCTCTTTTTCAAGGCGTTGAGTACTTATTCTGAGGTTTTTCTATGCTATATTGATATTTGGTTCTTAACATCTTATCCTAGACCACCATAGGGTTGATCCATTTATATTATTCAACAAGTTCTATGATTCTTTCTTCCATCATTCTATCCAATTCAATCTTAACTTTATGCTTTTACTTGGGATTTAGTTTGTAAGGTCTCTGCTTGATAGGTATAGCATTTGTTCTCAAAGGGATCTTCATTTCTCCCATGGGCCCTTTAATGCCCTTCATGTATGTGAAATTGGTTGGAAACAAGTCCTAATATGCATGCAATAGCTCTGTGATCTTGCTAATAGTATAATCATCCCAATAGTCTCCAATGGTTTCCATCTTAGGTGCTTGCTATGTTCCAATGTTGACTTTCTTAAGTTTAATAGGCTTCCCTACAAAAGGTAATTCCATCCCTGGCCCTTCTATGTGTCTTTGTCCCTCAGTTTCTAAAATGTTTACATCTCTAGGGTCATCATCCTCATCAGCATTAATATTATAGAAACCATGTAACTGATGAAGAGGCGCAGTCCATTCATCTTCTTCTTATTCAAAAGGGGGGTTAGATACTTCCTCAAAGACCTTATGTCTCATAATTTGTAAAGCTTGATCTATTGTAGGGTACTGAATTTCAAATAGTAATGTAGCTATAAAGTTCTAGGTCATACCATACCAATATGTAGTGATGAGGTGCAGTTCTTCTTGAAGATACCAATTGATGGGTGTAGTATCTAAGGTTCTAATGAACTTGTGTACCCATTGTTCTTTAGGGATGTTGCTCTAGGCTTCCTCATAACTTTTCACATGGCCCTTAGGAAATCTCTGACCTGTGTATCGAACTTCACATCCTTCAACTTGGTCCAAAAAGAGAATTTTCAATAAGGTGTGAAATTGCACCCACTCCGCAATGTTCTTTTTCTATGTCCCCCACCATCTAGCTGGTGTAGCTTTCAAGGATTCATCTAATGCCAACATCCTATGTTGTACTAGTACAATTCTCTTAAATTCAGCTAGAAATGTCTCTAAATGATTCAGACCATCAAATGTAGGAAGATTACTTACTTCTGTGCCAATCCAGTGAACTTTCCTGTTCAATCCAGGACACCTCCGCGTAGATGCTTTGTACATTATGGTCTTCCAATTTTCCAATGCTTATTTTGTGTCTGATGAGTATGCACTTTCACTTCGCCAACTTAGATTTCCATATGTAATACTGGTGTCTTGTTGTCAGTTTATAGATGTTCTCTAGCTCATATGTACGGTCTTCTTCTCTTATGGGTTGTGTGTATCTGCGACCTTCATCCGGGTCTAGAGGTGCAATGACCTTAAGGCCATTACCTTTGAATACCATTATTCTCTTATTTAGGTCAACAATAGTCGAATTGTTGAAATCCCAATCAATTCCTAACAATGAAGGATAGGGACAATTGTCATCAATAATCTCAATCACTTCGAAGTCTACAAATGTCCTTACCCTGTTGATGTCTACAGGGACATGCTCTAGTATTATAGAGGGGCTCACTGCCTGTTGATTATCCATCATGAGCCTGATAGGAGAGTAAATCAATCTAGGTTTTCCCATCAGTGCCCAAGTCTGCTTCATCATAACATTTACTTATGATCCCAATTCAAGGACCACATAGTCCACATCATAGTCTCCAATCTGAGCACTAAGGTGAAGTTCCTTGTTTGTCCTCCTTTTCCTAGATACTTGATTCACATATCTGCTCAGCAGAGGATCTATTCTTCCAATTTCATATTGTCTTACCAGGTGTTGTAGTTCTTGCACATCTCTTTCATATTTAATCAAATTGATACAAGTATACAAGAAGTCCATGAGATTTATTACCTCTTTTCCTTGTCTAGCTAGGGCAGACTGATCAAATGATGGAAGAATTTCACATTCCCTTACTTCTAGTTGTGCCTCAGATGAAGAAGCTTGTTCTCCTATAAATTATTTCCTTTATTATTCAAAAGTATGTCTTTCTCTCCTTGGATCAAACAATTGTGTCTTCTCTGTAGCTCTTTTGATCCCTAATCCCCTTGTAGTCTTTCCTGGAGTCACCCTATATTCTCCGGTAACAGCGCCCCCTCTAGTAATAACATCAACTTTGGGTTCCTTGCGGCAAGGTTCTGCTGATATTAATTGGACTCGTTGGTTTCCTCCTTGTTTCTCCTTAAGTTTAGCTAATAATACTGGACATTCTTTGATGACATGATCAAACGAGTTACAATAGTTGCAAGTAGTACAAGGGTTTTGACAATCCCTTGTCAAATGACCTAGTTGGGCGTAGTTATAGAAAATAATATGACCTCAACCTCAACCCATGCGTCCTCATCCTCTTCCTCTGAATCCACCACGAGGTTTGAAGTTTCCTCTACCTGGGGAGTTGAACTACACAACATTTCCTTCATGTTGTAATTCTCCTTGAATTATATATGTATCCCTTGATATTTAATGCATGAGGTCATAAGACCTATGGTCCTTCTCATCATGCCCCACATATTTTCAAAATGTACAGTAGATATTGGTGGGGGTCTGGATATATTTCTGCATATAATAAAATTCACCAGGGTGATGTCTAGTTCTGCATACCTCGCACTAGGGTACAATATCCTGCTTCAAAGGGTTAGGAGCTCCAGAGGCCAAGTATTCATTAAATAAGGGACAGTGTTCCTTGTTGTGGCCCTTTGATTTACATCTGATACACCAGATATATTCTATTTTCTCCTTTCCTTTATATTTCTTCATGTCTTCGACCTGTAAAGATAAACTAGTTAATTGATTCAAAATATGACTCATACTTGGGTTGGTTTCTCCTACAGGGGTTGCTTGTAGTTTCATGGTGATCTCCAATGCTTCAGCCTGCGAAGAAACCTTCTGTTGCATCAGAGGAACTCTAATGTGTGGAAGGAGAGAAGTGATGAATTGTTCTTTATGTTGTTCATCTAGAATCTGAAAAACTTAAGTGGCTTGTTAGGGTATTAAACCTCTGATAAAATTCCCAAACAGGTTCAGTCACTTTCTTCTTGATTTAGTTCAACTTTGTTATGCATTGTGACTCTAACTTGGGTTTCTTGAACTCTAAACTCAATGCAATCTTGATGTCATTTAGTGTCTTAGGTTGTGCAAATCCTGAAGCAAATTTCATATACCAGCTTAAGGAACGCTCCCTCAAGGTAGTACTAAACTGAGCTCTCTTGACAACTTCGTCAGTGACTTGCGTAATGCTCCATACAAAATTGCATAAGAACCAATGTTGGTTAGGATCTTCAGATCCATCTCCTCTGAAGATGGGTAACGTCATTTCATCTACCATAGATCTTCCTTGGTTTCTTGACTGAGTATGTACTAAAATGCTTGTAACAGTACTGTGATTTCTCTAACTACTCTGGTTACTTTGGTTAGTATGGTTACTTAATGTTGCTAAAACAACAAGAGGAGTAATATTACTTACTTCGATAGTAGGCACAGTTCCTGAAATGTTTGGTTCTTCTCGACGAAGTTCCTAAGTCTTTACTTCTTTTGTTCTTGCAAACTCTGAATACTCTTTGTCTGGCCTCCCTACTTCCTCTTCACTGTAGAAATATTCGTATTGATTCAATGGTCTATAACTCTTCTTAAATAGGTTCGCGAGAGGAACCTTTCTGAATGATCTCCCACTGCATGTGTGTCCAATCTCTTTGTCGCTATCACTATCTGAATTCTTGAACATTAGCTTTAAAATCCAATGGATTACTTTCTCTTCAGGATATTCTTCTCGTGCATTAGCATTTTAATATTTAGCTTCATAAAGTGTAGAAACTTCCCTCTAGGTCCCTTAAAGAAATACCTCTATGCTTGACTATATGATTCTACTCCGTCGATAGAAAAATCTGTAATGTACCCTCCAATAGTGTTATCAAACCAGAGATATACTACTCTTGACACATTGTTATCGACTCTCTTGACTTTCTTGATCAGCATCATTGTCCAAACCACAGGTGGTCTAGATATGATCTCAAACTGGGTGTCTACTAATCTGGTTAACCACTCATACATCTTCTTATGAACTCCTCCAAATAAAATTTCATGCACATCAGTAAAGATGTACCTTCCCAGCCAGTCTTTTGTACTAATGCTACGGTTCTTGTTATGGGCTTCGATGAATTCACTTTCTTGTTCTTCTATCCACTTCTGAATCTTTGTCTTCAATGGAAACCACCTTGGCATTCCCTCAATAATATATCGGTCCTGGAAACAGAAACATTTTTTGGCACAAGGGAAAACCCAGGGTTCAACTCTAACAACACACCAACAAACCCTAACTACTATCCCTTTCGGCAACACCTACGAAGCAAATGAAGTCTCACTCAAAGTAGCAATAGGGGGGTTGCAGGACATAGGTGTCTACAACCAGAGGAAATGCAAGTGAATCCAAAACAACAACGCAACATATAACAGAGATTCTTTAACAGTCTTACACTTAGCTTCACGAAGTTTAGATTATACCTTATATCTTTAATAGGAACAATCACAATGCATAAAAATATAACAGACAACCAATAACACAACATCAACCATAAAGAACAACAAGATTTACATGGTTCACCCTCTCCCTAGGGCTACGTCCACAGAACTATGCTTCTTGATATATTAGATGAAAACATATAGATCTATCTGCGCACTTAGCTGCAAATCCTTTCTCTCTCTCTTTCTCTCTTTCTCCCCTCCTTGCGCACCCAGTTGCAGGGTTGATCTTCACACCCAGCTGAAGATCCAAAATACAAGAATGCACTATACTTCGATCTCAATGTCACTCTCACCCACAATAGTAGTAACTAATGACCAACCCTCTCGACTCTTCTAGAAATTTATTTATACATTACATGACTCTTGGACAACCTTAAACTGAAATCTAGGTGTCACAAACCCTAGATCCAAAACCCTAGGTGTTGAAACCCTAGGTCCATTTGACCCACATTTTAAGGGCTTTACCAGCATGTTTTTCCTTCTTTTCCACGAAGTGATCCAAAGCATCTATTGGTGTCTCATTTCACTTGTTGAGTTTTCCACGATCCATCTTCTTTGTTACTTTGTCTTCCTTGATCTTCTCCTTTAATGGCTTGTTTTTTATTTACCTCATTCCTTCTTTTATGCTTCATTACCCACTTTGACCCTTCCTCTATTTGCATGCTTCCTGCACAGTTCATACTTTGTCTTTATTTTTCCTTAACCTTTGATCTCTTCCTTCATACCTAACCAAGGGCCAACAGTAACCAACAAGTACTCCTTTATCCACATGAGAGTCAAACTTTCCCATTCTGCCATCTTCTCTTTTGATGTAGCATTTGCTTCCAAAAACTCTGAAGTGATTCACATTTGTTGGTCTTCCTTTCCATAGCTCGTAGGGATTTTTGTTAGTGTTGTTTCTGAGAATTTCTCTGTTTGGAATGTGAATTGTTGTATGCATTGCATGTGTCCAAAATATATATGTCAATTTGGAATCCATTAGCATTGTTTGAGCCATTTCATGTATTGTCTTGTTCTTTCTTTCAACAACTCCATTATGTTGAGGTGTCCTAGCAATGGAGAATTGTCTTTTTATTCCATGCCTTCTGCAGTATTCCATAAATTCCTTTGAAGTGAACTCTCCTCCATTATCATATCTTAAGCATTTGATTTTTGAATCCATTTCATTTTCAACTATTTCCTTGTAGACCTTGAAATTTTCAAAAGCTTCTAACTTATTCCTGAGGAAGAAAACTGCAATCAGTCTTGTATAATCATCAAATAATAACATAAAGTATTTATCACCTTTTAAACCCTTTGTTGTAGTTGGTACAAATAGATTTGTATGCACAATTTCCAGTGGTCTTGTCATTGAATATTCCTTTGATTTGAGTCTGGTCTTTGTTTTCTTTCCTTGTTGACAATGCTTGCATAAAGTGTTGGATGGTTTCGTGATCTGGGGCATTTCTCTAACTGCTTCTCTTTTGCTAAATTTGAAAATGTTATCAAAATGTATGTGACCCATTCTTTTGTGCCATAGCTAAGTTTCATCTTCCTTTCCTAGGCAACACTTTTCATTTCCAATTTCACTTAATACATATATGTTGCCTGAAGTTCTCGCAGTTGTTGCAATCAATTTTAATGAACCTTATTTTCTTATCTCACACTTTTGTGAATCAAAAGTAACTTTATGACCTTGGTCACACATTTGAATCACACTTAGAAGATTATTTTTCATATCTTCTACTATTAGATTTTATGCCTTGGTATTCTTGTTCCCAATTCTGACTATGCCTTTTCCAATGATTTTAGTTGAATCATCATTTTCAAAGGAGACTGATCCATCTCTTTCCTTTCTTAATGTAAGAAACCTATATCTATCACCTGTCATGTGTTTTGAACAACCATTTCAACATACCAACCACGTTTCTTTTGCTTAGCTTGTAGAGCAAGTGTGCATTCTTCATTGCTATATTGATTCACCTTTCTTATCCATGTCTTTTTTTTAGGTTATTGTCTGTGATTGTTGTTATTCTGTTGTGGTTCTCTAGGAGGGACTGTCATTATGAAATCTTTGGCCATGTGTCCAAAGTTGTTATATTTGTAGCATTCCACTTTAGTGCTCAAAGATTCAAACTTGTTGTAATGTATTCTTCGTGTTTCACTAGGAATTCTTGGATATCCTTTTTGTGTATGAATTTCAAAGTTGTTTATGTTCTTGTTGTTAGCTCTACAATTCACAGCTTTATGTCCAAAATTATTACATGCATAACATAAAACAAAATATATAGTTTGATACCTGGGAGTTTAAGATATTCTTAAAGAAGGTACTCTTATGAATCATTCTTCTTCCTTGGGCCTCTGTTGGTTGTTGATTATGAAATCTGAATCTTCTCGGTGAAGGAGTGTTCCTGTAATCTTCCTTGTAGATCTTCCTATCCCCTTTTATTGTTTCTGCATAGATTTTTGGATATGTTTCTTGCTATGGTTTTTTGGAGCTTGATCCCTTTTCTGTCTGATTGTATCCAAGTTTGGACTTGTCATGATGAGGTTTTTGACTGTTGATAATGTCATCCAAAACTTTTGATATTTTTTGCATATTTTTCTTTTGAAGATCCTTTCTTAATGTGACAATCTTTGCTTCCAAATTTCCAATGATCTTGTCTTTTTCTTCTAGTTGTTCTTTGAATGCTTCTTCAATTATTTTATATTCTTCTATTTGAACCTTCAAATTTGTGATCATTTGTTCTTGTTATTGTCTTCTTTCTTGTCTAGTTTCGTTTGTAGTTTCTTGTTTTTCTTCTTTTCTATTTTGAAAACTTCTATGGCACACAACAATTCTTCTCGGTAGTCAACTTATTCCTCTTCATATTCTTCTTTGGCCTCTTCATATTCTTCTTTGGATTATTCTTTATCAGGTTCTTCTACTTCCATGAATAGAACTCTTTCTATCTCACTATCACTGACTTCATCTTCATCTGATGATGAGATGTCTTTTTCGGTGCATAAGTTTTTCTTGAAAACTTTCTTTGTGGTTCTTTTTCCTTTATATGTTTGTTTGTTATTTGAGTAACCTTCATCATTTATCTTTTTCTTATGAGGAAATTTGTTATAAAAATGATCAATACCATCACAATTAAAACAAATCAAAGGAAGCTTACCTCTAAACCTGTCATTGGTTCCCTTGTTCAATCTTCTGACAAAGTTGGCCACTTCTTCATCATCTTTCGAGACATCAATGTTGTTTATGTGTTCCTTTTCTTTTTTCTTTGACCTTTTAGATTCTTTGAAAGCTACTTCTTTTATATCTGGATTTTCTTGTTCAGTTCTCATTTCATATGCTGTGAAGATTCCATGTTGTTTGTCCATGCTTATTGAGTTTAGATCTGCTCTTTCTTCTAGTGTTTTTATCTTAGGGTCAAATCTCATAGGAAGAGATCTTAGTACCTTTTGAACAATTACATATTCTTTGATTTCTTCTCTCAATCCCATGATTGCATTTACTATTTCATCTACTTGTAAAAAATAAGCTACAATATTCTCATCTTCCTTCATCTTAAGTTGTTCAAATTGACCTCTGTAAGTTTGAAGCTTTGCTTCTTTGACTTTTGAATCTCCTTCATATATATTCTGAATTTTGTCCCAAATCTCTTTAGCGGATTTACAATGTGCAACTTTTGTGAATATCGATTCTCAAAGACCGTTCAGAAGTGCATTTGTGGCTTTGGAATTATTCTGACCGAGTTTCATTACTTTGTTATTTGTCGACAGAACTATTGGTGTTGTGTATCCATCTACAATTGATTTCCAAATTTCAAATCCTTGTACCTATAAATATTTCTTCATCCTTATGATCCAAAATGCATACTTATGTCCACCAAACTATGGTATTCTATTTTTATACATGTTTCTCTTCGTGATCTACCTTTCAGCGGTTAAATTGTTTTCTGAAGGAACCTACTCTGATAACAATTGTTGGATTACTAAGAGAGGGGTGAATCAGTAATAGATAAATTTAATCATTTTTAATCAATGTAGCATTATCATCCAATATTTGTAGTGTAAATAAACAGTGAACAAATGAACAATCATACACATACACAGTACACCAATGTTTTTACGTGGAAATCCAAAGAGGGATAAAACCATGGAATGTTTTTTCTTATATGTCTTGATGAATTACATTCATTGGAAGCACCAACTTCCTTTGTTTTCCAACTGTAACTGGAAGGAGGCTCCAACCCCCTAGTTTCTCAGGCTACAACCTGAGGGAAGCTCCACTCCCCAATTCTCTGGAAACAACCAGAAGGAGGCTACAACCCTCTATGTTTTCTAGCTACAAACGCCTATCCTTGCCTTGTCCAACGCCCTGAAGTAGAATTAGAATGATGGAACCACTGTCACACTATCACTGTGAGATATACCACTATAAAATGGTATCAATCTGTACCACTGACCTGCATCCAACTTGTACAATTTCCCTATAATCAATTTGTACCTGAACTAAACATGTATCAACAAAATAAAATAGGTACATGACCTGTAGTGTTGCAGCATGTGTATGTACATTCCCTATCTGTTATGAAGCTCGCGTACATATGATACCAAAATGTTATGCAACTTGTGTATGCCTTCTAAAAACTAGGGTTTTCTTTCTTCTAAAAAATTATGACCCTATGTGACTTCTTTCACATAGATTTATAACATGTCACTATATACAGACTGTATATGTACCCTGTGCATGCATCCTCATATATATATCTCTCTATTCATGTGCCATAACTATGTGTAATCATGAATAAGTATAATAAAGCTCACATGATCTAGAATTCAAACCCTTTCTGATATTCAACCTCTCAATACATCAACCAATACAAGCTCTCAACCACATACCACAAAAACCCTTAGCCATATGCCAAGAAATATAAGATGTGCCTCAACAAGAAGTATCAATGATAAATATACCAACATTTTATTTCTGTAGATCTAACTTATACAGAAGATCCCATGCAACCACTAGTCTCTCTAGGGAGAATTCTCAAATCTCCATAACCATTTCACATGCATACATCAAAATCCAACTACTCATAGAAATAAGACATACATTTTGAACCAATGGATAGATCTGATGTATTTGAGCACTGTAGACCTTCCTGGGAGCTTGATCTCATAATATAGAACTTCTTCATATTCATCTTTTCAAGTTTCCATGGATTTACCAACATGTACACACCCTAATACACTACCAGCTCGCGTATGTACGCACCCTAATACATTGTTAGCCCACATATGTACGCACCATAATACATTGCCAGCCCGCATACGCCTCATAAATTAGGGTATTTTTTGTATTTATTTTAATTCTGAAACTTTCTTCGTCAACCCTTCGTACTACCTCATACTTTCACAACTTCAGATGTATCAATGAGTACTTGCAATAAGACTTACACAACAAAAGATATTCAATGTGTTCAAGTGTGATTAAATGAGAGAGCCTTGCCTCTTATTTATACTTTCGTGTAGCATCCCACTTTCCTTATTTTAGGTAGTTCTCCATTAACTTTATTATTTAAATAATTTCTTTTGCAAACACTTTGACTTTTGGGGGCTTCTAGATGACTCATGAGGGTTCTCCAACTTCACATGGCCATAACTCTCTAACTGTGAGGAATTATGTGACGTTCCACATACCACCAGAAATGGAATGACATGTACTATCCATCTAAAATAGTCTTACCTGCAAATATATCAAAACTCATACAATTATCCATCAAACAAACTTGGGTCCATTACCCAAACCTTTGTGCTACTAGAATTCACTATCAGACTTTCTTCAAGGGTTGACATCAATGACAACCAACCCAATTAATCAACAAGTACATTAGGTATCTTTACACGTCGATCAAAATATTATTACATGATAAAGGAATTATGACCATGGAGTCATAAAACTAAATCACTTTGCGAGCATGGGGGAGTTGGGGGAAGCACAAAGGAAGATCTCAGATATGGAGAGGACTCTACACGAAGGCCAGAAGAAGGAAGCAATGGGACCTATTATGATGGATGAGGAACAAACCAAGGAGATTATGGAAAGATAAGTAGTGATGCACAATGAACAACCTTACCAGTATAAGATCAATAGGAAAAAGAGGGCAATAGTCATGTGAGAGAGATTGGACAGTGATGAGGAAGAGGTAGAGAATATTTGTTCAACAGGGAAGGTTGAGGAAATATTGTGCACCACATATGAGAGGAAAACTAGAGGTCATGGATTTGGTGCAAAAGAAGGCTCTCCATTCTAAATCTGAATTAGTGTGGAACCCACAACCCCATGTGAAAATAAGACAACTGAAGAAGAAGAAATGTTCATACAACAAGTGATTAGTGGTAGAAGGATTTTAGTAGGATGCGGGTCTAGTGAAAACTCGGGAATAAGTATAAGTTCAGCTAGCAACAGTCAAGTGTATACACCACACGAAGGTGGTAGTACAACAAACTTCACAATGGTAAGAGTAGATCCAACTATTAGGTTAACTAAGTTCCAGGGATAAGGGTCAGAGGACCGAGAGAAGAATTCATTTATCTATGAGAAGACATGGGAAGATACGCATATTACAGATGAAGATACAAAGGTTGGGCAGTTGGTGATCACATTCAAATACCATGCATTAGACTGGTACATGGGTCTCACAGTAAATAATCCAACGAGAGAACCGACAACTTTCGTCGATGCGAAGAAGAAAATGATCAATGAATTTCAAAAAACAAGTTCGGAGGATCAGTTCATGAATGAAATGATAGATATTAAGAAGAAACTAGGTGTGTCAGTTTGGTAGGTTGATCATAAGTTCAAGAGGATAAAAGGTAAGTTTAAGTACCCTATTACTGATATGCAACATAGACATTTATTTGTTAACTCTTTATTGGCACATTTGAAGTATCCCTTGAGGCAACAAAAGTTCCAAAACTAGGTCGAGGACTTGCAAGAAACTTTGTAGTTAGAGGAAAATAAGTATAAGCATATAGATCTGATTGTGGAAGAGACGAGAGAATATCTGAAGAAATTAACATTTTAGTTGAATTAAAAAAGGGGAAAAGAAAAGATGTTTGGTGCACATTTTGCAGAACAAAAGGTCATCATAAGAATGAGTGCACAACCCTTGCACGGTACTTGGGGATAGGAATGTTGAATCATTTACCCTCAAGAGGACCATGGTGTGAGATATGTAGAACACATGGAGATGATCCTTGTCATTGTCCCATGATGCAGAAGTATCAAATAGTACCAAAGACTACATTTTGTAATTTTTGCAAGTCAGTTGTACATGAAGACAAGGATTTCATAACCTTGGAGATAATGAAGGAGATGACATCAGATATTTATAGGGTGTTAGCTAAATTAATGACATCACAACATGAAAAACATCCACAATATAACAACGTGAAGCAATTTGTTGTGCCACCACAGTACAATAAAGTGCAATAGTTTGGAGAACCATCACAGTATAACAACGTGCAACAGTGTGCAGCACCACCACAGTACAATAATGCACAACCATAGTACAATCAAGCACCATAGTATAATACACCATGTAGAGAAAATCGAGGAAACGGAGGAGGCCTCAGAGGAGGAGGTCGTGGAGGAAGAATATTTGGAGGTAGAGTAATAGTAGCTTGTCAAAATTGTTAGAAACCTAGACACTATGCAAGATATTTTCCACAACCACCTATGACATGTATGTATTATCGCATAGCAAACCATGAGACAGAAGATTGTCTGACACTTCTGGTGAAGATACAGGACAAAAGGAACCAGACAATCAGAACGTCCAATGTATTACAGTGGAAAATAGAGAAGAGGATGGGAAGAAGATCAACATAGTTACTAGAGGTGGAGCAAAGTCTAGAGAAGATGAAACAAAGAAGGATCAAGACCAGTACCAGTGGGTCAGGAAGAATACATAACCTAAACAAAATTTTGATGTGCACAAAGAGTGTTAGAAAAACATGATCACAGAGCAATAAAAAAAAAAAAAATGTGGAAATAAAACAGAGAATATACACAATACAATAGAGACATAGATATATGTGGTTCACCCAGTGTGGGATACGCATACTAGATAAATTTACAGGTCATTCCTTTTTATTATCCATCAAAATGAAGGGATACAACCTACAACACACCCATTGTAACTTCCTCTTCTTTCTCTCACAATATCCTTTCTCATAATACAATATTCACACAGCTACAATACAATTCCCTCATAAAATAGGGTTTCCTTCTAGGGAAAAAAACCCTAACATAAATTCTACCCTCAGATCTACGACCTTATAATGAATTGTCTAGATTTACTATGAAATTACAATATACATTTACAAGGCAATTTTTTATTCGAGGGTTGCACCCATGAATCCCTGTCGGGGGCCTGCTTTCCCTTGGACCCCCCAACCGGGGGGATGAGCCTCCTAGAACCCGCAGGGGGGGAAATCCCCCCCTTGCTAGTGGGGAAAATTCCCCTATTACTATATTGGGTCGAGGTACAGGTAGAGCACCGACTTCCCTTAAAATACAGTTCTATTCCTAAGCTACCCCAAAACTATCTAAACTGAAAGACAAAAGAGAAGAAGGAAGAGGAGTAAGTGTACCTTTGGTCCTAACTCTGATGTAGAATTCCTTCACCTTTGTAGACTCCTAGGTTGCGGGTCTCCTCCCAAAGATAACCTACAAGAACACTTAGGAAAACAATTCTACAAATATACAATATCTACTTGTTACTTTCAATATTTAGATATGAGCATAGATGCATTAATCAATAAAGATATAAAGATGCAATGTATTGGGACAGGAAAGATATCTTTTATTCAAAATGAAGATTAGAAATATTATAACCTTCTTATCATAAAATGCTCCACGAACCAAGTCTAGACTCCTCTTATTGTTGCTCCAAGTACATCATTCGCATGTTTCCTTTCACAATCAACTGATATCTTTGGGAAAATGGAAGGGATTGTATAAGGAGAAAGGGATGGAGGGGGAATGTTGAAGCCAAATCTCAAAAAGGGATGCAAAACATGGGCTAGAAGGGGAATGCATTTGTTGGCACAGGGACAGACCCAGGGTTCAACGCTTAACATCGCACCAACAAAACCCTGACTATCGACCCTTTCGGCAACACCTACAAAGCAGGCGAAGTATCACCCGAGGTAGAAGCAGGGGAGGTTATAGGATGACGCAGGTGTCTATAACCAGGCTGGGACACAACTCTATGATAAGAACACTTGGCAGATTTTTTTGTTAACTCTTAGGAAGTGAGCATGCATTAGTTTATTAACCTCATTAACATTGTGGAGCACAATCAAAGACAGATAAGTGCAATAACAACAAGTGATTATGCACCCTGAGCACTTAGCACTGTGAGTTAAGTCTAGCATTCATTTACCCTTTAACATAAGTAAAGTACTTAAGCAACAAAATATATATTCATTACACATCATAATCTAAGAACTGAGCAAATGCATAAAAAAAAAGACACTGCACAAAGAAAACCATGAGACAAAAGATATATGTGGTTCACCCCAGGGTGGGGCTACGTCCACAAACCGATTCGCCTCTTTATTATTCCCCAAAATATTACATCCAATCACTCCTTTTCACTAAGCCACAAAGTCAAACTTCACACAAGACAGGAGATCTGCGCACTATGCAATAGATCCTCCTTCTTTACCTTCCAAAAATAGGTCTAATGCACAGATCCAAACTCTCTTATCAAGGGACTTAGCACCTACTACAAAATCACAATCGAGCACAAATCCTCAACCACATAAATTCGTTTGCACAAAGCACTACTACTTCTACTCTACATTCCTCTTTATTTATACTTTACAAAATCTTACAATAAGGCCTAAACATGGGGAAAACCCATGGGTTGACATCCCATAAACCTGTTACAAATCCCAAAGGACCCTTATTGGGTACACATAACCCTAAAAATAGGTGAGATATGTGATCTCATCTCTGCCTCGGCGCTCCTTCTTTGACCAATATGTCGAAGTCCAAAAGTGGGACAAAACCTCCAAAACTTGGTCGAGGGCCAATAGGCCCCCAACACTCACCTGTGACTCATCCTAAGTCACTCAGGTCTGGACAATGTTGCTTCAAAACCCTTAATATTAACTCGAGATGCTTTGACTTGTTTCCTCACCTAAGCCTCCTACTCAGCAATCTCATGGAATGTCTGCTCTATAACAGGCCCTTCTAGGCGTTGTTCTACTACTGCAACTACTTGATCTAACTGTGAACCCTGGTCATCGATCTCCTTGAAAACCTTGCAAGCTTCGTCCTACACAGGTTGTAAATTTTGTGTTACTTCCATCACCTTACCCTAGAGGGCAGTGATCTGTTTTTCTACTATGCACTACTCCTGGGATCTCTTCATCCTTTACACTGTTGTGACCAACTTCATCTACGCTTGCAATGAAAATTCTTGTTGTTTCACCTCCTGTAACCGAGCCTCTAGCTTATTTATCTTTGGATCCTCAGTGAGCCATTCATACATCTGGGAACTTCTGTCACTCAATTGTTTACATGTCGAGGAGAGGGATTTTATACTTTCTACTATGTTTTTTTCGTACTCCTCCCTCTGTTCATGCACCTCCTATGGGGTGCTCGGCACTTTTTGGGTCTCCAGTTCAACTATCCTAGCCTGAAACTATTGGAGATTCTTTGTGAGCTTCGCTACTTGAGCTTCAATAGGATATTGCTCCCCGTGTGTCAATCCTGGCACAGAGCATCATGTTTTTCTTACTGCTTCTTTGACCACGACCTTCTCTACGAGAAAATTCTCTTTTTCCTTATGTATCTAGGCTTCACCAGCTTTATTTTCCTCTTGAAGCTCTGCTTTCTCACTTTCATAGCCAACTACATTGTCCTGTGTTGCTCATAACTATACTAGGTCTTTGTATTTATCATTTTGCAAGCCTTCTATAGCCTTCTCCTTCTCTTATTGATCTCTCTGGAATCGATCTTTTATTTCATCAACAAGCCTTCTTAGCTGGGTTTCTCTTTCAGTGGTCATTTCTATCTGTTCCCTTCTGTATGACTTCAAACCTGCCTCCAATACTTCAACCTGTCCTGGAGGTACTCCTTTAAGGTTAACCTCAACATCCAAGTTGGGGCTAGCCCGTAGTGTTGATGGGGTGGGAAACTTGATGCTATATTGGGGGAGGGTGATCCAAATCCCTGGCTCACCCTGCAAAGTTGGTTCATCCTCCAAGTCTGTGGTCTATGATGAGGAAGGTGCAGACGATGTGGTAGATTGCATGGACTAGGAGAATAGATTGTTGCACTTCCTTCAACTCTCTCTAAATCCTTTCATATAACTCCACCTGTTTCTCTTTGTATCTCTGCATCATGTTTTCAGAGGCATCCTCCATAGCTCTGTGGACCAGACTAATGTCATCATCAATGAGAGTGGCTTCCAACTGTGGCTTATTGGCACGCATTTTCTTCCTTGTTGAAGGTTTCTTCAAAGTAACTTTACTTTTTTGTGGTGTTACTGTCCCAATAGGGGGATATTTAGGTGGTGGGGTGCTATCTCCTACGACTGGTGATGGAAGGAGGTCAACTGTAGCTTCACCTCCTCCTTTCTCTTCTTCTCCTTCATCTCCTCCTCCCTGTCCTTCTGCTTCATATTCCCCTCCTTATGGCAAGCTAGACCCATTATCTCTAGATTTTTCCTCTTCGTCACTCTATGTCATGGAATTCAACCTACTTTTTGTGTTCCCTCTGCTTCTTCATCCCACTAGACTATCTGACATGCTCATCTCATGTAACCATAGATCTTCCTATAGTATCAGTGTCAAATAAATTTGCATTGGCAACAAGTACAAGAAATTGTTTTGGCCATTCCTTTATAATATGTTGCATATCTTCATCTGTGAGCTTATAGTATGAATGAAATTTTTCATGGTGCTCATCTCTTCATGCGGTGATGTAAATTAAGTGGGGATCGACGTGGAACTTCACTATGGGACGATACTGATGCAGGGTATGCGGTGTCATATGAGGGAATTCTTCAATGGAAACTTTCAACTGCTGATAATACCTGTGAAACATGACATTAGACTGCCACTGCTTCATCATGTCATTGGTATACCACATGGTGTAAAACTAAGCGGCCAGGGGATCTGTAGGTTCAAACTCTGGGAAAGTAGCTCATAAAGGCATCTTCCAAGCCACAAATGCAATCGAGATGATCAACCAACTATAGTGAGACTCACATCCTAAGTCCTAGGCTTTATGAAAATATTTTTCTAGCTTGTTGACGAGGTAGTTTGCCCAGTTCATATGTAGGCCATCCACACACTTTGATGCGAGGTCCACCATGAACCCGGTGACCTGTGTGGTGTGGTTCTTCCTCACTATATTTCTAGCTAATATTTTATAGGCAAGGCGCACTATGACATCCCATATGGAGGCTACCTTATAACCTCACTTCCCCTTTTCTACCTCTCCATAGGCCTTTTTGATGCGTTGTGCTAGAGAGCGATCTAAGGTATTCCCTGGATAGAATTGTTGTGGGTCAGGACCCTTCAAACTTAAACTTATGATCCATTGGATCAGTTTCAAATCCACATTAATTCTTCTATCGAGCCATAGATATCCTCCATGATAGCATGACAAAAGGATTTTAACGCAAGCGTTCACCTCCTAGTGGCAGCGAAAATGGGGAATCTTCATTACATTCAATATGGTTGACTACGCCAACCCCTTGATCCATGGTTGTGGGATAAGGAGAGGTTTATTTCCAATTGTCTTCATTAAGTAACAATGAGGAGCTAGCATGGTGTAGTTCTTACGGTCTCCTAATTTGAAGTCTGTGTGCTTCAATAGTGGGATCTGCCCTAACTAACTCCCTACTATGCGAATTCCTTTCGGAATGTACATAGTGAACACGGAGTACTGGAAATCATGAGGGAAACTATCGCAGTTAACATCGTTGGCCAGCGGTGGAATATACTCAAGCAGGATTGATGGGATTTTCTTCATGTTAGCCAAATCACTATGGTTCTTGCTTCTTTGTTTAGCTATGGGGTTGATGTGGGTGGAACGATGTCCTGTCGAAGGGGAAGCATGTAGTCCCCTAGTCAATGATGCTTGAATAAATTAAGATATAGGTCTATAGGCCATGATGATGTAGGAGCATCACTCCACCTTAGCAAACATGCCATCATGCCAACACTCAGACGCGCAATGGAGAAAGGGAGAGGCGCCAACCCTCCCATTTTTTTAAATTTAAAATAATCCTATACATATTATCGTGTTGTAAGGATGATAAATGCCAGACCACACCTTTGTACAGGTAGTGATTGGGGTTTCCTTAAATGGTTACCTGTAGCGGGTCTAGGTCGTAGTCAGGTCTATACATTCATTTATGTAATGTAGCCATAGAAGTTGGTGTTGTAGCTGAGATAGTAATGGCACTGAGGTGATGGTGAGGATAAGATCATATAGCCCTCGCTTTGTAATTAGGGATACTTGAGATAGAGAGAGGTCTGGGTAGAGATGCCTTAAGAGGTAGAATAGTTCTGAGAGAGAGCTTGAGAGAAATGAGACTTGTTATAGTCCAGTCTTTGTAATCATCTGTATAGATACACAGATATAACAAAAAAGCATTTTTTCCTGCATATTGTTGTTCATGTATTATGTATTTCATGAATGAATTTTGTATATGTATGATAGGTTTTCATTTAAAGTTGGAAGATATATTTATTTTATCTTCATTGAGCTCGGTTATATCGTTCTGGTTTCTTTAGGCTATGCACAACAAAATGTTAGAATTTTTGTAGCCAGCGCAAGGAGTGTGCATCTAAATCTCTCTATTGAGTTCAGAGGAGAATGTGGCATGAGGGAACACTAGGATAGATTGTAGACTCAAGAGAGCCTCAAGGTTACTGAACACCTTGGAGGTAAGACTATGTAGAGAAGACATAGGGAGAGAAAAATAATGAAGGTTATGTAGAGCTCTGCCAGGTGAGCATCGAGCAAGTGCAAGGAGTGCACATAAGGACTCTATTTCGAGTTCTGATAAAAGAGAAGTGTCAAGGACAAGACACTCATAGATTTATTGAATACTTTGTCGACTTAGAAAGGAGTGCTTGAGAATAATTATCCAAGAGGGCACTTATATCCCTTCAAGGAGTGGAAGGGTTGATACAGAGTTATTGAATACTCTGGAGGAAGACATATCAAAGGAGTGCACCAAGACAACACTTGAATGAAGTGTTAAAAGACTGCCATCTGAAGGCTAGTCAGAGTGCAAGGAGTGTGCACAAAGAGAACTTATTCCAAGTTCCAAAGCTCAGGAGGTTGAGTAGAGATTGCACCAGGAGGAGCTTCTGAAGTCTTCTAAAGATGCATAAGGTTCGATTCCCTTAAATACTGAGCAACCTAAAAGATCATGGAGAAGTAGTGCAAGTTTTCACGCAGAGTGCAAGTGTGCATCAGGGCTAAGGATAAATTACATTTCCAAAGCTCAAGAGGGATAGTGTTTCTAGAACATAGGCGAGACCCAAAGTAACAAGGCTTGTACAAGAATCAAAGGTTGAAGCCTTTGAAACTTTAGAAATCTTCCAAGTCAGGAAGAAATCACAAGATTAGGAGGAGGAGCACAACAATCATCAGATCAGTTGCAAGGGAGAATCTTTGGACCATTAAATCTCATGTCCAGACACCCAGGAGGAGTGCGCAGAGGAAACATATCTCAGTTGTTAGATATGAGTGTGTGGACCAACATTCGTTGGGTCAAGGTAAAGTGCAGGAATGTTAACCTCTTGCATGCACAAGAGAACGGGCTTGTCAAAGTCCCGAAGTCCTGAATTCATTTGGGGTCATTCATCGTCAAGAAGGACGCATGGCAGAAATCCACACATTTCGGGTAAAATCACTCCAGGAGGAACGAGTGCACAGGATTTGAAACTCCTGAAGCCCAAAGCGTCAGAGGAAATCTATACCATCGTATCCAGAAGAGGATGCAGGGCACGAGATCTTGAACTTCAAGAGAGTCACGAAGGGGGAGGTTAAGATCTGAGATCAACGAAGCCCGAACAGCCGAAGCGAATGACAGTCGTAAAATTGAAAGATGATGCATGGCAACAGATCTGGGGTGTTCATGGAATCGGATATCGAGAGATTTTCAAGGAACATGGGGAGAAAACTCGCGAAAGGAAAATTTGCGAAATCATTCTGGACCATTAGATCCATGGTGATAGGTGATGGAGATCCATACATGTCGGAGGATCGAAAGTTCAAGGAGCTATGAGCCAAAGTGATCCTAGCTGTCCATTGAGAGGGAAACATGGCGGGAGTTCAACATTTCGCTGACTCACACAAGAGAGAAGTCAAAGGGAAAAGTTTAATAACTTGCAAGGCCCGAATTCATGATTATATCTGAGCCGTCAGATTGAATAAGGAGTGCGGATCATTGATCTGTCCTAGAGAAGATTTCGGAGTTTCAGGGATTGGAAGATCAAAGGTGAGGAGTCTTTTGACTTCACGAAACATGAAACCCCAACGAGATCTAAGCCGGTAGATCATGGGGGAATCAAGATCGTTGGATTGGGAGCTCTAAAATATCTACATTTCAGGAGTCGGGAGAATGGAGGTGAATCACATCGGGAATTCTTGATATGCAAAATCCTGATGCACTTGAGAGTTGGGCCCTGGTTCATGGTGAATGGTCACATGGACGGAGGCCAAAGGAAGAGCTAAGGAACGTTAATATATTTTCAGATTTTGGGAGTCAGGAAGTCAGGGTTGGCTCACTCATAAAGTCCCGACACACAAAATCGTGACGTGCCTTTTGTGTAGGCAAGCGGTCGCAGCCCGTGGTCGTGTGGAGGTGAGGCTCACGCTTGGTGCTTGTTCGCGTAGGCCAAGTTTCACAAGGACCTGTGGATTTTTTTATCAAAGGTTCCAGCAAGGACCCAAAGATTTTTTCTAGCTCAAGGAGATTGAACGATCCGTAGACCGGGAGGTCAACAGACCCTACCAAGGTAGGGGGTCTGCATCAGGTGGTATCAGAGAAGATTTTTCGTCTGTATATTTCAAGCGAAGGAGGTAAAAAAGATATAGTATGATACCATCATTTGGTATCATAGCACAGATTTTAAATTTCTTTGGCTGAGAGTAGATAAATAAAATACTCTGATACACACTATCAGGTGGTATCAGAGATGAATTTTTTCTTCCAAACAATAGGCAAAAGAGGAAGAGAGATGAAGGAGATAATCTGATAACATCAGGTGGTATCAAAGTTGATTTGCGTCTATAGATTTCAGGCGAAGGAGGTAAAGGAGATAACCTCATACCATGTCTGTATATTTTAGGCAAAGGATATAGAGAAGACAATCTGACTACATCAAATTGTATCAGAAGTTGAAGTTCACTTGAGGACATCATGTGAAGGAAGATAGAGTACTGATGCTCTGTAAGAAGGTTGTTGCATGGATGCAGCAGCAAAAATTTAAACAACCAGGTGAGCTATAAGAGAAGATGGAGATTCTCTCAGGTGTAGATTAATCCATATAATTTCCAGGAGGGCAGGTAGATGGTGGAAATGGCTACTGAAGGCCATGAGCATGGTCGCAGAGGAGACCACCAGCAAAAGAGTAAAGAAAAAATTGATGAGGAACTCGCTGAGATAAGGGAGAGAATGGAACAGATGACATTGAATATGCAGCAGGAGGCAAAAGTACGCTGGAGGTATGAATGGCCTCTGAACAGGAAAGCCAAATCACTTGTTCAAAATTTGTGGGCTAGGAAACAACAACAAGAGTTGAGGAAGTGGTTGAGGTATGCTAAAAACATCAGTGACACAGGGTTGGTTTGCATTTGTGAGCTAGAAGTTGGAGAAACCCTCAATAATGAGGAAGGGAGATCAGTTTTAGGTATCGTAAACTACTAGGAGGGAAGAGATGAATTTTCAAATTGCCAGGTGGGCAATGAAATGATATCATTGGAGGATCTCATGGACTATCGGGAAGACAACAATGAAAATTCATATTTCCATGGGGGCAATGATATGAAATTAGCAGAGGATCTCATAAACTGCCAGGTGGGAAGAAATGGACTTTCAAGTTGCCATGTGGGAAATGGAAAGAGATTAGAGGGAGGTCTCATGTACTGCCAGAGGGGCAGTGATGAAATTTCAAATTTCCAGGTGGGTAATGAGATGGGATCGGTTGATCTCATAGACTTCTAGGTGGGCAGGAGAGATGTCCCAAATTTCCAGGTGGGCAGGGGGAAAGAAATGAGACTATCTGAAAGTCTTAGGAGCTCATAAGTGAGTTCATATCAGAAAGGAGCACTGATGGATAAATATTCATGTGGGTTTTCATACCATGTGAATAAATATGATGAGAAGTTAGAAACTCTCACCATCCAGGAGGAGGATCAGAGGAGCATTCTGATTATTGGGGGAATTCAGATACTCCTACCAAATATCCTAGTTGAGGCTAGAGCATGTGTTTCATATGAACAATAGAAGAAGGACAACCAGCGGTGACTATCATGATGAAGGAGCATATATCAGAAGTTTCCCAAGGATAAGAGCATTCAGAAGAATGGATCAAAATTTTCAACTAGGAAGATGAAACGGAGATGACTGCAGCACTAGAGCCTGCAGCTGAAAGAGAAGAAGACATAATAGACCTTGCTTATATGTATGAGGAATTGGAATCCCTAGAGAGAAGGGTCATGGTGAAAATATTGCACATCCAACAGGTCAAGTTGGAGACAGATGGAGGAGCATACTAGCCTGGGAAGAAGCTGGAAGAAGTTGGGCTTGAACCAACACAAGGGGAGCTTACAGAAGCTAATCTGTCAGAGGAGGAAGCTAAGAAACAACTCAGTGATGAGACTATAGAACTGAATTTTGCAGCAGAGTGGCAAGCTAATGCCACAACAGAAGAAAATGATATGGGGGATCAAGATGATCTACTCACTGATAAGGAAGAGTTGCAGTCGAGAAGACTGCATAAGGAGAACCAGCCACTGGAGCAGATGGACAGGTTTATAGAAGAGATAAGGAATTTGATGTTGAGGTCAGTGCAAGAAGCAGTCAACAAAAGAGAGATGAGCAGAGGAGAGCTTGCCATAGTAGGGAAAAAGAGGAAAAAGAAGCAGCAGCAGTAGCAACATAGCTGGAGAGGACCAAGAGGACAACTCCAAAAGAGAATTTGGGATCCAGGAGGATTTCAACACTGGAGAAGGGGAGCTCATGAGAAGGAGCTCATGTTTTTCCTAGTAGGGGAGTATGATGCATGAGCATCACTCCACCTCAGCAAACGCGCCAGCATGCCAATACGCAGATGTGCAATGGAGAAAGGGAGAGGTGTCAACCCTCCCATTTTTTTAAATTTAAAATAATCCTATACATATTATCGTGTTGTAAGGATGATAAATGATAGACCATGCCTTTGTACAGGTAGTGTTTGGGGTTTCCTTAAATGGTTACCTGTAGCGGCTCCAGGTTGTAGTTAGGTCTAGACATTCATTTATGTAATGTAGCCGTAGAATTTAGTGTCGTAGCTGAGATAGTAATGTCACTAAGGCGATGATGAGGATAAGCTCGTAGAGCCCTCGCTTTGTAATTAGGGAGACTTGAGAAAGAGAGAGGTTTGGGTAGAGAAGCCTTAGGAGGTATAATAGTTATGGTAGAGAGCTTGAGAGAACTAAGACTTGTTATAGTCCAGTCTTTGTAATCATCTGTATAGATACACAGATATAATAGAAAAGCAGTTTTTCCTGCATATTATTGTTCATGTATTTTGTATTTCATGAATGAATGTTGTATATGTATTATAGTTTTTCATTTACAGTAGTAATATAGACTTATTTTATCTTCATTGAGCTTTGTTATATCGTTCTGATTTCTTTAGGTTGTGCAAGGAGTGCACAACATAACGTTAGAATTTGTTTAGCCAGCGCAAGGAGTGAGCATCTGAATCTCTCTGTTGAGTTCAAAGGAGAATGTGCTAGGAGGGAACACCAAAATAGATTGTAGACTCAAGAGAGCCTCAAGGTTACTGAAAACCTTGGAGTTAATACTGTGTAGAGAAGACACAAGGAGGAAGAACTACTGAAGGTTTTGTAGAGCTCTGCCAAGTGGGCATCGAGAAAGTGCAAGGAGTGCACAAAAGGACTCTGTTTTGAGTTCCAAGAAAAGAGAAGTGTCAAGGAGAACACACTCACAGAGTTACTGAATACTTTGTCGACTCAGAAAGGAGTTTTTGAGAATAAGTTTCCAAGAGGGAACTTATATCCCTTCAAGGATTGGAAGGGTTGATACAGATTTATTGAATACTCTAGAGGAAGACCTATGAAAGGATTGCACCATGCCAACACTTGGATGAAGTGTTGAAAGACTACCATCTGAAGGCTAGTCAGAGCGCAAGGAGTGTGTGCAGAGATAACTTGTTCCAAGTTCCAAATCTTAGGAGGTTGAGCGCAGAGTGTGCCAGGAGGAGCACCAAAAGTCTTCTAAAGATGTAGAAGGGTTGATTCCCTTAGAGACTGAGCAAATTGAAAGCTCAGGGAGAAGTAGTGCAAGTTTTCACATAGAGTGCAAGTGTGCATCAGGGCCAAGGATAAATTGCATTGCCAAAGCTCAAGAGGGATAGCGTTTCCATAATGCAAGAAAGACCCAAAGTCAAGAAGAAATCACAAGCTCAAGAGGAGGATCACAACAGTCGTCAGATCAGTTACAAGGGAGAATATCTGGACCATTGAATCTCACGTCCAGACACCCAGGAGGAGCGCACAGAGGAAACAAATCTCAGTTGTCAGATCTGAGCATGTGGAACAATAGTCGTTGGGCCAATTTAAAGTGCATGAACTTTAACCCCTTGTGTGCACAAGAGAACAGGCTTGTCAAAGTCCCAATGTCCCGAATTCATTTTGGGTAGTTCATCGTCGGGAAGGATGCGTGGTAGAAATCCACACATTTCGCGTAAAATCACTCTGAGAGGAATGAGTGCATAGGAGTTGAAAATCCCAAAGCCTAAAGCATAAGATCGTAAACTCCGAGAGAATCATGAAGGAGGAGGTTGAGATCTGGGATCGTCGAAGCCTGAACAGCTGAAGTGAATGACAGTCATAGATATGAAAGAGGGCACGTGGCAATAGATCTGGGGTGTTCGTGGAATCAGATATCGAGAGATTTGCAAGGAACGGGAGAGAAAACTTGTGAAAGGAGAAATCCTGAAATCATTCTAGACCGTTAGATCCAGGGTGACAGGTGACGAAGATCCATACACGTCGGAGGATCGGAAGTTTGAGGAGTTGGGAGCCGAAGCAATCCTAACCATCCATCAAGAGGGACACGTGGTGAGATTTCATCATTTCGTTGACTCACATAGGAGAGAAGTCAAAGAACAGAGTTTAAGAAATCGCAAGGCCCAAACTCCCGATTAGATCCGATCCATCAGATTGAAGAAGGAGTGTGGACCGTTGATCTTCCGTAAAGTAGATTTCAGAGTTTCAGGGATCAGAATATCATAGGTGAGGATTCTTTCAACTTCATGAAACGTGAAAACCTAACGAGATATAAGCCATCATATCTTGGGGGAATCAGGACCGTCGGATTGGAAGCTCTGAAATATCGGCATTTAGGGAGTCAGTAGAATGGAGGTGAATTGCATTGGGAATTCCTGATACACGAAATCCCGACGCACTTGAGATTTGGGCCCTGGGTCATGGTGAATGGTCACATGGACAAAGGTCAAGGGAAGAGATAAGGAATGTTAATCTCTTTTCGGAGTTCGGGAGTCAGGGAGTCAGGGTTGGCTCACTCATAAAGTCCCGACATGTGAACTCACAATGCACCTTTTGTGTAGGAAAGTGGTCATAGCCCGTGTTCATGTGTAGGTGAGGCTCGCACTTAGTGCCTGTTCATGCAGGCCGAGTTTCATAAGGACCTGTGTATTTGTTTATCGGAGGTTCCAGCAGGGACCCAAAGAGTTGTTCCATCTCGAGGAGATTGAATGATCCGTAGACCAGGAGGTCAGTGGACCCTTCCGAGGAAGGGGGTCTGCATCACATGAGTTTCCTAAGAACCTCCTCGACAAACTTCTCAAGGTAGTTGGGTTTTCCCGACATTCTAGATTTTAATAGATAGCGGATAGACAAATAAATAGGCAAGGTATACTTCAGATAACGACAGGTAGCACAGTTCGATACTTGGAAAATTTTCAGCTTAGCTCAGTCAGTCATGGGTAGAAAAAAGTGGTCACAGTGCCACGGTCAATGAGTTAAATAAGCGGGGTAGTCGTGACGGATCTTCCAATGGACAGGAACCAGAGTTAAGTGACTTCATTAATGTAAATCTAGTTGTTATGGCACAGTCTCAATGTCCAAAAGCAATCTATAAACCCATAAATGTGTTTCCTAACCATTATGGAGCATCATTCTAATGGTCGGGGTGCCTGCAACGGTTATATAACTTCATCAGAGAAAAGTCCAAATCTGCGCAGACCCGTTGTTCCAGTGAGGTTCAAACCCTGCGAACCTACCTCCTGCGAGGTTACAATATGTGAAGTCTTCCATATGGTTTTCTTAACTTCTTGTAGATTTTCCAACTTATCCTTCTTTTTATTGAGATTCCTTTCCTTCTTTCCTATTATATGAGTCTCTTTAATTGTTTCTAGGATCCTCTTTCCATTTTCATTCTTATCTTCCCCTAGAGTAGTGGCTTCGCACTGTTGAGGTACCCTCAAAGGTTCCAAAGTTAAGATCCATTTTCTTAACACTTCTTGAGTGGGAACACTTCTCTCTTGAATAGATAGGTCCTTCAAGCCTTCTTGCATTCTTTCATCCTTGATAGCTAATTCTTTTTCTTTTTGTCCCTCCTACGTTGTTATTTTGATTTGTTGCTTTGACTTATCCTCTCGTTCTTCTCTTAGTTGGTCTATTTTCCAAGCTATGAAATCCCTTAATTCTTGTTTTTTCTTTTCTCTATATTCTTCTTATGATTTCCTTCTGATTTGATCCTTCTCAATCCAGGTCTTACCTAACAAAAGTGGGAAAGGGGTGTTGTCCTCAACAATCCTAATGACTTCAAATTCTTCTTCATTCGATGTTTGATGAAAAATAAAAGGTACAGTAGTTACCCTTCCACATAAAGTTATCATCTTGCCTTTAAACAAGCCTATCCTTCCTAAAGAAGGTACCATGGTAGGATTTCCCAAAACTTCCCAATTTTCTTCTATCATAATATTCACTTGTGTTCCTTCATCCAATACTATATAGTCTATGTCAAAATCTTTTATTCTTTCACTTATGCATTGTTTTTCTTTTAGACTTTATGGTAAACTGACATCTTTATGAACATCCATCATTTCTTTCAACTGTAATAACATATTCTGAACTTCCTTTGACCTTTTATATTTATGACTTTCTAAGATACCCTTAGTCTCTTGACTCTTTTCATAATTTCCTTGTCTTATGTCCCTCCCTTCAAATTTAGCAATAATACTTGGAAAATCCTCAACCTCATGACCAAAAACCTTAAAACAAAGACAAATAGGGCCTACCGCAGGGAATTCCTTAGCAATATGTCCCAACCTTCTGCAATTATAACATAAAGTCAATCCCCTTTTTCTCTTAAATGTTCCCCAATCTTTTCTGTACTGCACACTTCCCCTGGGATCATAGTCTTGGACCTGCAATCTGCAAAAATTCTTTCTAGGTTCCTACATCTACTTATCAGTCCAAAAACTCTTTCTATGCATAGGAATAACATATATTTATTCATTAAATTTACTCAAATAAACTATTTCTTTCAACTGCACCCTAGCCTTCAGACTAGGACATAATCTATTAAACAGACTTAAATTCATGCTTTCAAAACAAAAAAATTCACTTATCTTTCTCCCAAAGTGCAAAGCTTTCCTTTTTTAGAATCTTACCTCTTTTCTTCAGAACATCTTACTTTCTTGGCACAAATATTCGCAAGTCAAGTAGAGTAATGTGCACTTCAACAGTCGACCTATGCACAAAGATTTTATTTTTCTTTACTTCAGTTCCTAGAAACCATAGTTTCAGGTCTCGGCAATGGAACCATTTGTTGGCACAAGGGAAGACCCAAGGTTCAATGCTTAATAGTGCACCAACAAAACCCTGACTATCATCCCTTTCGAAAACACCTGTGAAGCAGGAAAAGTCTCACCAGAGGTAGAAGTAGGGGGGGTTACAGGACGCAAGTTTCTATAACCAAGTTGGGACACGACTCTATGATAAGAACACTTCGCATAATTTTTTGTTAACGCTTAGGAAGTGAGAATGCATTAATTTATTAACCTCATTAACATTGCAGAGCATAATCAAAGACAGATAAGAGCAATAACAACAAGTGATTATGCACCCTGAGAACTTAGCACTGTGAGTTAAGTCTAGCATTCATTTACCCTTTAACATAAGTAAAGTACTTAAGAAAAAATATATATATTCATTACACATCATAATATAAGCACTGAGCAAATGCATAACAGATACACCATGAGACTAAAGATATGCGTGGTTCCACATGAGACACCAGATATATGTGGTTCACCATAGGGTGGGGCTACATCCACAAACTACTTTTCCTATTTATTATTCACCAAAATCTTACATCCAATCACTCATGTGCACTAGGCCATAGAGTCGAACTTTGCACAAGACTGGAGATATACGCACTAAGCACTAGATCCTCCTTCTTTACCTTCCAAAAATAGGTCCAATGCATAGAGCCAAACTCTCTTATCAGGGCACTTAGCACCTGCTACAAAATCACAGTTGAGAACGAAGCATCAACCACATACATTCCTTCGCACAAATCACTACTACTTCTACCCTACATTCCTCTTTATTTATAATCTATGAAATATTGCAATAAATCCTAAACATAGGGAAAACTCATGGGCCGACATCCCATAAACTAGTTACAAAGCCCAAAGGACCCCTTACTGGGTCCACATAACCCTCAAAATAGGTGAGATCCCCGATCTCAGCTCCGCCTGGGTGCTCCTTCTTATACCAACATGTCGAAGTCCAAAAGTGGGCCAAAACCTCCAAAACTTGGTTGAGGGCCAACATGATTTTGGTAGAGTTTCTTTGTTCTCTTGCTTGATGATGAAATGATACCCCAAGACCTCCTTTTATATGACAAAAATATGGTTATTCAGTTTGGGGATGAGATACAATGGGTAAAATGGTTGGGAAACCCTCAATAGATCGTTAACTCCATTGAATTCCTTGCAATTATATATTTTTTGCAACTTTTGGAGGTAAATGTGGGTTTTCTAGCATGTAGATCGCATATGTACATGGGATTTCTAGTATGCAGCTAGCATGTGTACACATGTATTATTTTAATAGGGCACCTACATGTTCCATAAAATGGTTTTTTAAGAAGGATCCTCAGCAGTAATTTGAAAAATTATGTAAGTGAAAAGGTCAATGCCATGTATGCATAGGTAGGGAATTTTTGGACTATAACACCCCTGCAAAACCCCCCCCCTGCGTGGAGGGTTGTATAGTATTTATGGGTGTATGGTCTTCATGGAGTATAAACACGGCTGAAAAACAAAGACCTATGAATCAGGAAGATAATGAGGTCCACAACCAACAATCTCCCGCTTGTAGATTGATCTCAACAACTCCATTATTGTTGTATCTGTTGGACTATGATCCTTCTTGGACCTGGAAAATTTATCATCTTCACCTTCATGCTTGAAGACCAACTGAAACTGAGTAGGAACTCAATTTCTCCCTGGTTACTCCCTTTCTTAATATGTCTACAGAATTTTGGCTAGTATGTATCTTTTCCAACTTCAAATGTCCATCTTCCAAGATAGAGAGTATGAAATGATACGTAAGTTGTATATTATTAGTCTTTGAATGGAAGGTTGAGTTCTTTGCAATATGAATGTAACTCTCACTATCATAGTACAACCTACTATTCCCATGCTTCTTTCTCAATTACTCCATAAACCTTTGTAACCAAATCATTTCTTTACTAGCCTATGTAGTAGCAACATACTTTGCTTATGTTGATGAAAGTGCAACAACCTTTTGTAGTTTCTAAATCCAACTTATTTTTGTTCCACCTACATTAAAAACATACCTTGTGTTGATCCTCCTTCTATATTTATCACCTTCCATATATGAATCAACATATCCTTATAGAACAGTTTATGAACCTCCAAAACATAATTCATGAGTAGCGGTATCTCTCAAATACATGAGAATCCACTTTCTGCCTCCCAATTTTCTTTACTTGGATTTTTCATATACCAGCTCACAAATCCTACTACATGTGCAATATCTGGTCTTGTGAAAACCATCACATACATCAAGCTGCCAACTGCTGATGAATAAGGGACCTTGGAGATGTATTTTACATCCTCCTGTGTCTTGGGACACATTTCCTTGGTCAATTTGAAATGGTTGGCCAAAGGTGTACTAATTGGTTTTGCATTCTGCATTCTAAACCTCTCAAACTCCTTCTCTATGTACTCACCCTGAGACAATGTCAATTTGCGATTTTTCCTGTATCTTGTTATTCTCATACCAAGGATTTTCTTTGCAACACCCAAATCCTTCATAGAAAATGAATTAGCCAATTTCTTCTTGAGAGAATTTATATCCTACATATTATAAACTGCTCAAGCATTTCATGCACATACAATATAAAGATAATATATCTTTCATTTTCTATCCTTTTAAAATAAACACAGTGATCAGAATGGCATCTATTATAACCTTTTTTTGTCATAAACCTGTCAAACTTCAAATACCAATGCCTTGGAGATTGCTTTAGGCCATACAAGCTCTTCTTCAACCTGCATACCAAATTATCCTCCCCTTTGACCCCATACCCCTGTGGTTGTTGCATATAAATCTCTTCCTCCAAATCCCCATGGAGAAACTTTGTTTTCACATCTAACTATTCAAGATGAAAATATTCTACTACCACAAGACTCAAAATAGTCCTAATTGAAGTCATTTTAACAACAGGAGAAAATATTTCATCAAAATCTATGCATTTCTTTTGTGCAAACCCCTTTACAACAAATCTATCATTTTACCACCTTTTGCCTCCATATTCTTCCTTCAACCTGTAAATCCATTTATTCTGCAATGCTCTTTTTCCTTCATGAAACTGAACCAAGTCCCAAGTCTGGTTATTTACCAAGGAATCCATTTCCTCTTTCATTCCTTGCCCCCACTTCTTTTTAGTGTCTACATGCATTGCCTCTTCATAACATTATGGTTCACCAGAATCAGTCAACAATAAATAATACAATGAAGGAGAGTATTGTTCAAGGGGTCTACTTAACCTGGTATATCTTCTAACAACACTTGTAGTATTTTGAGGTACATGTTGCTCCTGTTGTTGTACATTTTGATTTTCTAGTACCTTTGGAATTTCTTTTTCAGTGATCTCATCAAGCACTGTGTATTCTAGTTTTTTTTTTCTTGTATATTTCCCTAGAACTAATCTTTGTACACGACCTTCTCATTGAATATGATATCTCTACTCCTAATGATTTTTTTATTTTCATAATCCCATAAGTGATAACCAAAATCATTAGCATTGTATCCAATAAAGGTAAACTTCTTGTATTTTGCCTCGAGCTTTGTTATATTTTGTTTATGAATATGGACAAATTCTTCACAACCGAAAGTCTTCAAAAAGGAATAGTTTACATTTTTACCTATCCATGCCTCCTCTGGAATTACACCATCCAAAGAGTTTGAAGGTCCTATGTTTATTAATTAAATAGAAGTATCTATAGCATATTCCCAAAACTATAAGGGAAACCCAACATGCAATCTCATACTCCTTGCACGCTCCATGATTGTCCTGTTCATCCTTTCTAACACACCATTTTCTTGTGGTGTTCCTGGAACTATCTTCTCTCTATGAATCCCATGGTATGAATAGTAATCATCAAAATCCTTGTTGCAATATTCACCTCCATTGTCTAATCTGAGACACTTCAACCTTTTTCTTGTCCCATTCTCAACCAAAGATTTCCATTTCTTAAAAGTATCAAAAACATCATATTTTTGTCGAATGCAATAAACCCAAGTTTTTCTAGTTGAATCATCAATAATAGTAAAATAATAACGAGAGACACCAAGAGATGATACCTAAGTTGGTCCCCATACATTTGTATGCATAATATCTAACCTTTCACTCTTATTTTCTTTTCCAACTCTAAGAAATGTGTCTCTCTTATGTTTCCCATAAACACAATGCTCACAAAAATCCAAATCAATTTGTTTAATATCTAGAAACAAATTTATTTTGTTAAGTATATGCATACCCTTATCACTCATGTTTCCAAGCCTATGATGCCATAGTGGTGTATCCACTCGTGTAGAAGCTAAAGATATAGAATAATCGGTATTACCAGTACATAAATACAATGTACCTACCTTATCTCCTTTTTCTATGACTAGTGATCCTTTGGTGACTTTCCATGCCTTATCTATAAATACAGATATACAACCTTCACTTTCCAACTGCCATTTTGAAATTATGTTTTTCCTCAGATCTGGAACATTTCTTACCTCTTTCAAAAACCATTGGTTTCCATTCCTTTGCTTTATTGTTACCTTTCCCATTCCAACAATTTTGCATGGTGCATCATAACCCAAATGAACCTGTCCAAAATCACCTTGAACATAATCTAGAAAATGTTTCCTATGGAGTGTGGCATGAAATGAAGCCCCTGAATCTACTACCCGAGTCTCAGAAATATTATCTACAGAAAGAATCAAAGCATCTTGTAACACATCACCTATTAAATTTGCTTCCTGATTTTTCTCATGTTGTCCATCTCTTTGTTTCTTTGGAGCTCTACAGTATTTCTTCATATGTCCTTTCTTCCCACAATTCGACCATTCTATCTTTCCCAGTCTAGATTCGGATCATCCCTTCCTATAATTCTCGTAGTTCCCTGAGAACTTTCCTCTATCCTTTTTTCTTCCCCTGTTCTTCGTGTTTAACACATTACTTGATGTCTCACTTGTGCTTTTCCGTTGCATTTCCTCACTAAGGATAACACCAACAACATCATCAAATTTTAAAGTGTTTGAACCAGAGACAGAGTTACTTACAACCATGACCAAGTCATTTCATATTTCTGGCAATGAGCACAATATTAGAAGAGCCCTGACCTCATCATCAAAGTCCACTTTTACAGAACTTAGTTGATTAGTAATTGTATTAAATTCGTTTAAATGATATGCAACAAACCCACCTTTTGACATCTTCATATTAAATAATCTCTTCATTATAAATACCTTATTGGACATCGAGGGGTTTTCATATAGTTTATCCAATGCATACATCATCTCCTTTGTTGTCTTTTCTTTCAAAATATTGAAAGCCACTGACGCTTCAAGGCTTAGTCATATCGTTCCTAGTGCCTTTCTATCAAGAACATTCCATTCTTCATTCTTCATGGCCGTAGGCTTCTTTGATATTCCACCCAACGGTAGGAATAGATCCTTATGATATAAATAATCTTACATAAATGGTAGTTTTGGTCATTAAATGTCTCGACCCTAAAATTTTCATCTTCCACCATTTCTCCCACTCGAACTAGGAACCCTCTTTTCCTGCAAGTTAGCTTTCGCTTTGATACCAGTTGTTAGAAAAACAGGACCGTGGAGCAATAAAATAAAAACAAATGCGGAAATAAATCATAGAAGATACACAATACAATACAGATACAGATATGCATGGTTCACCCAGTGTGGGCTACGTCCACCAGAGAAATTTACAGCTCATTCCTTTTTGTTTTCCAAAAAAATGAAGGGATACAACCTACAACACACCCGTTGTAACTTCCTCTTCTTTCTCTCACAATATCCTCTCTCATAATACAATATTTGCAATGATACACAACCGTAATACAATTCCCTCATAAAATAGGGTTTCCTTCTAGGGAAAAAAAACCCTAACATAACTTCTACTGTTAGATCTGTGACCTTATAATGAACAGTCCAAATTTAATATGAAATTACATTATACATTTATAAGGAAATTTTTCCCTCCGGGGCTTCGCCCCCGAACCCCCCAGCCAGGGGGATGAGCCCCCCGAACCCCGCAGGGGTGGAAATCCCCCCTGAAACCCCCCCATGTACAGGTGTGTATAGTATTCTGGGGTGTATAGTCTTCATGGGATATAAACACGGCTGAAAACAAAGACCTATCAATCAGGAAGATAATCAGGCTCCACAACCAACAAAGAGAAGGAGACATTCAAAGAGGCTAGAGAAGATATTTTGAAGGAGAATATTGTGTTGACTTTAGGAACAAAACCAGTAGATGACATACCAGTGTATGAAATGCATCCATTATTTGATCATACCAATAGAGAACAACCATCATAATCAGTAAGTAATCTGAGAAACTTTTTGGGGTCTTGTGTGAAGTTGTTGAATGATAAAAATTATTTACAAGTATTACATAATATGTTAGAGAAGTGTAATTCTGGGGAAGAAATGAAATCAGAACATAAGAGAGTCAATAAAATTCGTAAGAAGAGAAGAAAAAGTAGGGAATTCAGGTTGAATGAAAAAATTGGATATTTCAATATGGGCGATATCATACTAGACTTAGGGTCTGAAGTAAATGTTTTGCCTAAGAATACATGGGAAGCCATGGGGGAACCCACATTGACATTTTCACCTATTCAATTGAAGCTAGAAAACCAACATAGAGTGGTTCCAATTGGAATATTGGAGGGGATACCAATAGATCTAGATGGAGTGTGCACCATGGAAGACTTTGAAGTGGTTGACATAGTAGATAACAATTCACCATATCCAACATTGTTGGGGTTGGATCGAGTATTTGATAACCAAGATATTATCAATTTAAAGACAAGGAAGATGATATTTGAATCGGGGGAATACAAATTCATTTCACCATTATATCCCTCATAGGGAGGAAGGTATGTGGAACCTATGACAGAAAATTTTATCACAGAAGAAATAAATCAATTGTATAGAACTGCAGCTCACGAAGAGGATTACATCAGCCTACTGCAGATGGAATGTTGAGTTGGTTGAGAATTATTTATTGTGCTTTAGACTCTGACATGGGAATAAAGAACTAGAAGTAGAGATTACATGAATTATCTACCAGAAGATGTTCCAGAATGATGCACGCACTAAGATGGATTGGTTCAGAGGTAAGACAACCTCCTACTTTTTATGGTTAGAATGACTTCGAAGAATTTTTAAAGAAGTTTGAATTAGAAGTAGTAGAAAATAAAATATTTCCATTATTAGATATTTATTTGAAAGCTACACCTTCCTGTTGGTGGGGTAAACATAAAGAGAATATCAACAGTTGGTATCAATGCAAGAGGTTATTGCACATCAGATTCACCACAGAGTAGGAGCATAGATATGTGGATAAGTATGATGGAATTGGACAACCCAAAGAACATGTAGAAAGCTGTATAATTCAATGGAGATTAGTACCACGAGAAGAATGGCCATCATTTTATTCAGACATTTAAAGGCATTCCAAAGAACTCGTACACAAAATAGGAACAACGCAAGGAAACTACAATTTGGGAAGAGATATAGAAGAATTTTTTGATTACATTTTCCTTTGAGCATGAGAGTCCGGAGATAGATACAACACGGGAGGTAGTAAGAGACATGATTTTTGAAGAACCTGAAGTGGAAATTGTCACAACATATCAGACTAGATAGACAGTTTGACAATTTCTACACTATTATCATGTCACAGAAGAACAATTGTGCAATATCCAGATCCCATAATTTGAAGGGGAGAGAGAAGTAGAAGGTCCAAATCTAGATTCAAAATATTATGTTGCACCCCTAAAGATCAAGAAGGTAAATATTGGAACCGCAAAAAACCCTAAGATTGCAAGCATTGGAGATTATTGGGATACTCAGATAGTAGAAAGAATCATTGAGTTATTGTGTGAGTACAATGACTTGTTTCCAACGACATTTTCAGAGATGATGGGATTAGCAGGAGAACTTGAAGAAATGAAGATTCCTTTGAAACCATATGATATACCTATAATACAGAGACCTTACGGGTTAAATCTAGTATATAAGCAGAAACTGAAAGAAAAAATTGACAAGATTTTAGACATTGATGTCATAGAACCTATGGAAAAATCAGGATTGATTAGTCCTATGGTAGTATAGGAAAATAAGCAAGGGGGAATTTTGATCTGTGTAGTTTTGAGAAAATTGAATGATTCTTTCATGCATGATCATTTTCCTACCCCATTTATAGATGAAGTTTTGGAGAATGTAGGAGGTCAAGAATCCTATTCATTTACAAATGGGTTTTCAGGATATCATCAGATCATGATAGCACCATAAGATAGACATAAGACAACATTTGCAACAGAATGGGGATCATATTAGTATACAGTAATTCCATTTGGGTTGAAGAATGCACCTGTAATGTTTTGAAGGGTAGTAGTCGTTGCCTTCAAATACTTCATTCATAAGTTATTAGAAGTTTATTTGGATGATTGGACAATGTTTAGCTTATTGAAGGATCATGTGGAAGTATTAAGATTGATGTTAGATAGATGCAGACAGTGTCAAATTTGATTGAATATTTAGAAATGTATTTTCAGCGCACCTTTTGAAATCTTGTTAGGGCATGTGGTGTGTAAACAGGTTTTGTTGGTTGATCCTGCTAAAATTGTTGTCATATTTAACTTACCACCACCTAATTTAGTGTGCCAATTAAAAAATACACTTGGTCATACATGATACTACAGGAAGTTTATAAGGGGATATGCACAGATTACTGCACCAATGGAGAAATTGTTGAAGAAGGACATCAATTATCTGTGGAATGATGAATGCGAGTAGAGTTTGGATGTTCTTAAGGAGAATATGGCGACAACAATGATTTTAGTGTTCTTGGACTGGGAAAAGGAATTTCATGTGCATGTGGAGGTTGATCATTTGGGTTGGTTGTCATTGATGTCAACCCTTGAAGAAAGTCTGATAGAGAATTATGGTAGCACAAAGGTTTGGGTAATGGACCCAAGTTTGTTTGATGTATAATGGTATGTGTTTTAATATATTTGAAGGTAATACTATTCTATATGGATAGTGCATGTCATTCCATTTCCGATGGTATTTGGAACATCACATAACTCCGCATGGTTAGAGATTCATGGCCATGTGAAGTTGGAGAACCCTCATGAGTCATCTAGAAGCCCCAAAAGGTCAAAGTAGTCGAAGTGGTTGCAAAGAAGAAATTATTTAAATAATAAAGTCAAGTGATGAGTGTACTATAAGTCAAAGTGGATACAAAATAAATTATTTAAATAATAAAGTTAATTGAGAAATTACTAAGTGGACAAGTTGTAAGAAGTGGGTTAACCCTAAAATAAGGAAAGTGGTTTAAGAGATTTTAGAAGGTAAATAAAAAAGTGAAGTGATGAGTATAATATAAGTTAAAGTGGACACAAAATAAATTATTTAAATATTAAAGTTAATGGATAAATTACTAAGTGGACAAGTGGTTAGAAGTGAGTTAGCCCTAAAATAAGGAAAGTGGTTTAAGATGGTTAAAAGGTAACCTCTTGAGGAAGCTACATAAAAGTATAAATAAGAGGCAAGGGTCTCTCATTTTAATCACTTGAGCATATTGAATATCTATAAGTGATTGAGGTAACCAAAGGATATCTAAGGCGAATTTCAGAGGGAAGGTGAAGTAAAGAAGGCCGAAAATCAAGGGAGGATATTATTTTGATGATGCTTTCTAAGGTATGTTATTTACAGGTCATCTCATCATTTTCGCAATAAAAAAAATTCTTGAATGATTCAGAACACGACATTTGGAGGTCGTTGAGGAAACATATCCAAGTATTTTCAATAAATATTGAAGCTTGTGGGTCGTTGTATTTTTGGAGTTACACTCCGTGGAAAAAGGGTTTGTGGCTAGTCCTAAAACTAGTCTAAAACAAGTGTTTCAGGTAAAAATGTCATAACTTCTTCATAATATATCCAAATTCAGTAAGACCAAATTTATTGGTTAGATTACAGTCTATAGTATTTTGTGTGCCATTTTCAGATCCATACAACAAATATTATGCACAAGGTATGCTATACAAGTTCACTCTCTAAAATAATCCAGAATTCAACAAGGTATGTCAGTGTTGCTATAGCTTCTTTTCTGAGAGGTTCCAAGTAATGAAACCTGGAGGAAGTGCATAAACAAACCAAAGAACATTGTATACTATTTTCATATATTTATTCATTACAAGTACATAGTTATGATTATTTCAAGTTAGGGTTGTTGACTAATCCAAAATTAGACATGTGAGACTAAAGTAAAGTTTGATGAAAATGCTAGTCTCTTGTTGTTAGAGTTAAGGAAGGTTTGCAGGTATGTGATCATATACACCAGGTCTATTACAGAGTTACAAATCATATTTGGATGATGAAATTGATGAAGGATTTTGGTTGAGGTACATGGTTGAGACAAGTAGTTGATGAGTTGGCACATACATGAGGTGTATAGTTGATGATGTTGGTACATCTTGATGAGACATAGTTGATGATTAGTTGATGCATGATTGGTACATAGTTGGAGGCACTTGTTAGTAGTATTGTTGACACGTCGTTTATGGATGATGTAGCATACTTGTCTTGGTATATTATTAGAAGCACATATTGATATTGGTGATGATTATGAGTTGTTATGTTATGCTTTGTTGATGCACATATTGGTGATATTGTGCATATGGTTGAGAGTTGTCTTTGTGATTGATCTTAGTGATTATATCTGATTTTGTTGATAATATTTATGAGACAGGTTGTTGTGATAGGTTGTTTGGACATGTTATTGTGACAGGTTATTTTTACAGGTTTGGTGCATGGTTGATGCTCTTGTTTATGGTACAAGTTGATGGTACATGTTGGAATAGATTATTGGTACAGGTTGTTACAGGTTTCTTGGTGTAGGTTGATTGGTAAAGGTTTACAATAGTATATCTCACAGTGATAGTTTCATTGTGGTTCTATCATTCTGCTTATATTTAAGGGTGGTTGGACGGGGAAAGGACAAGTGGTTTTATCCACCTTCCAGTTGTAGCCTGAGAACATACGAGGTTGTATCCTCCCTCTAGTTGTAGCCAAAGAATTTGGGAGCTGGAGATTCCCTCAGGTTGTAGCCTGAGAAACTAGGGGGTTGGAACCTCTTTCCAATTGCAGCTGGAAAACAAAGGAAGTTGGTGCTTCCAATGAATGTAATTCTTAAAGACATATAAGAAAAATAATTTTGTGGTTTTCTCCTGCTTTGGGTTTCCACGTAAAAACACTGGTGTAATTTGTATGTGCATGATTGCTCATTTTTTCATTGTTTATTTACTCTACAACTATTGGATGATAATGCTACATTGATATAACGCTTGCATTTTATGGCTAAAAAGGATTCAATTTATCTATTATTGATTCACCCCCCTCTCAATAATACAACAATTGGTATCAGAGAAGGTTCCTTTAGGAAACAGTTTAAACATTGGAAGGAGATCATGGATTATTATGAGAATGGAGTACCATTGTTCAATGGTCAGAATGGTTTAAAATATGATATGTGGAGTGGAAGGATGAAATTATTTTTATAGGAACAAGGGTATTATATTTTTCTATCAGTCATTATAGGATATGATAGTTCAAAAAGGGGAAATATTGTAGCCAAGAAGGAATTGAAGAAGAATAACAAAATAGCAATGGATTTCATCTAGGAAGGATTACCTAATCCGGTAAGAGAAAAGGTTGGTAAATGTTCATCAGCGAAAGTAATTTGGGACAATTTACATGATATATATTCTTCACCCATCGTAGATACATAAAATTCCAAAGAAGATGCAGGTATAGATCAAGAAGAAATATGTTCACCATGTCAAAAAGATTCAGAAGATGAAGAGTACATAATCAACAAAGGTATGTTGTTTTTCATTAACTATGAAAAACACATACATCTTGAAATAGAATGCCATGAAGGAAATGAGACAAAAAAAGTAATTGAAAAAGAAGACAATTATGAAGCAGAATTTATTAGTTCTTTAGATGAACTAAGAAAAGAAAGAGAAGAAAACAAGTCACTCAAGAAAAAATTGATGAAACAAAAGGAAAGTGTTCACATTTTTGAAGAAGCCCAACAGGTCATCGAGAAGTTAAGAACTCAGCTAGAAGAAGCAAGAAATATTGAAGAAAATCTTGAATATCAAAAGAAGTATTTGGAAGACAACATAGCAGCACAGAAGGAAGAAGCAAAAATGAGAGAGAAGATATTGAAAGATCATCTTAAGGAAAGAACTAATGATCTAATATAGCTTGAGGCAGAGTTTGGTCAAGAAGAGAAAGGACTTGAAGAAGAAATAATCACATTAAAAATCCATATTGAAGAAGAGAAAAGAACAGAAGAAGTCATGAAGTCTCAGATAATGAAGAAAGAAGAATAGGTTGAGAATCTTGAAGAATAAGTTGTCACATTGAGAAGTAAAATCGTCAATCTCAACAAGAATGTTTGTTGGCCCTTGGTTATGGAAGGAAGTGAAGATCGAGGAAGAAAAGGTAAAACGTGAACTGTGTGGGAGACGGAGTGATTGTCACTAGGTCGAAGTAAGAAAAAGAGAAAAAAAAGCCAGAGTGAAGTACGGAGAAGCAAGTCGTTGGATGAGGAGATCGAGGATGACAAATCAACAAGGAATATAGATCAAGGATAACTCAACAAGTAGAGAAAGCCACCATTGGATGCTTTGGAGCACCGCATGAGAAGGGAGGAAAGATAGGCTAGCGAATCCCTGAAAAGGTGGGTCAAGTTGACCTAGGGTTTTAGACACCTAGGGTTTTGGGTAATTAGGGTTTTTGACACCTAGGTTTTGACCTAAGGCTGTCGGTGAGGGACTATAATGTATAAATAGAGGTCGAGAGGACTTAGGTCGGGTCGGTACTAGTGTGGAGTATTGATATTGATTGTTGTTGATTGGGAGATTATTGTATTGTGAGAGAGAGGAGTGTTGAGAGTGAGAGCCTTCGACTTCGTTGAAGCCCAGAACAAGAACCCTAAACTGAGTATTGAAGATTGGCTACAAAGATACCTCTTCACCGAAATTCATGAGATCTTCTTTGGAGGAATCCACCAGGAGTTGTTTGAATGGTTGGCTAGGTTATCTGATACCCAGTTCGAGAGCATATCTAGACCTCCTGTGGTTTAGACACCAGAACTGATCTAGAAGGTCAAGAGAGTTAACAACATTGTATCCAAAGTAGTAGATCATTGGTTTGATAGTACCATTGGAGGGTATATCACCGAATTTGTTGTTGATAGGGTAGAATCATATAGCCAAGCCGAGATATACATTTCCAAAGGATCCAGAGGAAAATTTTTGCACTTTCTGAAGCTGAGAATCAAGATGTTGTTGCATGAAAATAATGTCTTGAAGATGTAGTAGATTGGTTGGACCTAAAAAGGCTAATGTTCAGAAATTCAAACAGTGACAGTGACATAGAAGTTGGACATATGCGCAGTGGAAGATTATTCAGAGGGTTTCACCTTGAGAACCTATTTAAGAAAAACTATGGAGAAGAGGGTTTCTACAGTGGAGAAGAGGTAGATCTAACTGACAAAGAACATTCAGAACCCACCAGAATAGAAGAAGGGGAAGCTGAAGAAATTTGCCAAAGTGAGACAAAACCCTCAGGAACTGTGCAAACTACTGAAGTAAGTAACATTAAACCTCTTGTTGTTTCAATAGCACCAAGCAGCCAAAATAGCTAGAACCACCAGAGTCTTCAGAGTGTTTTTACTAGCAACTCAACCTATACTCACACAGGAAGCCTAGGGAACTCTATGGAAGATGACATGAGGCTCCCTATCTTCAGGGGAGATGGATCTAAGGATCACGATCAACACAGGTTCCTGTTTGAGGTCGTGTGGAATATTTAAAGTATCACTGAAGAAACCATCAAGAGAACCCAGTTCAGCACTACGCTAAGGGACCACGCGCTGAGCTGGTACTTGAAACTTGTCCAAGGATTGGCGCAACCTAAGCCACTGAATGAGATCAAAAATGTGATGATTACAGAATTTAAGAAACCTAATTCAGATTCACAATGTATTACAAAGCTAAAAGAGATCAAACAAAAGGTATCATAACCTGTTTGGGAGTTCGACCAGAGATTCAAGACCCTAACAGGCCGATTAACTTTTCAGATCCCCGATGAACAGAACAAATAATGGTTCATCATAGTGTTGTTACCACATATCAAAGTCCCTCTAATGTAGCAGAATATTGCATCGTAGGTAGAATCTTTGGAGATCACCATGAATCTTGAATCAACACCTATGTGGGAATCTATCTCAGGCATGAGCCAGATCTTGAGCCAGCTGACTAGTTTGTCTCTGCAGGTCAAGGATATGAAGAAGGACAAGGGGAAGGAAAAAAGAGAAGATATTTGGTGTGTCAGATGTAGATCTGAAGGTCATGATAAGGAACATTGTCCCCTATTTCATGAGTATTTGGCCTTAGGAGCATTGAGCCCCTTGAAGCAAGTTAACCTGCCCTAGTGCAATGTATGCAGAAATAGGCATCACCCGGGTGAGTGCTATTACATGCAGAAGTATGTTCAGACACCCACAAACTTGTATTGCACATTCTATAAATTAGTGGGGAATGATGATTGAGATTGTAGAGCTTATGATATCATTCATGAGAGGTCGAGGGACATATACAAGATTCAAGGCGAAGTACAGCAAGAAGGAAACATCCTGCAGTACATCTCTCCAGGGAGAGGAAACTTCAATCCTCGAGGTGGATACAGAGGAAGAGGATGAGGAGGAGGTAAGGGCCGAGGCCAAGGACAAATAATCTATTATAATTGCGCACATCTATGACACTTAGCAAGGGATTGTCAGAATCCTTGCACAACCTGCACTTATTGTAACTCATTTGAGCATGTCATAGAAGAATGCCCTGTGTTGTTGGCTAAGCTTCAGGAAAGACGAGGACCCCAGCAGAACCCACAAGTGAAACTGATATATGTCAAACCATGTGGAACAGACCCTAGATTCATTGCTATTACTCGAGGAGGCGTTGCTATAGGATAAGATAGAACAATTCAAAGAAATATCGCAAAAGAGTCAGGTATCAGGAAAGCTGTGGAGAAGAATCAGGCTTTTGATGCAAGGAAAGAAAGACAAATCTTCAAGGAAGCAATACATGAGTTCAATGGGGGCCAAGGATCCTCAGCTAAAATGTGACCAGAAATAAAAGAGTATGGAATGCCTCAGGCATTTGATCAATCGGCTTCACTGAAAGAAGGAAAAGAGGTAAGTAAACTCATTGAATTTTTGTATGCTTGTCTGAAGTTAATTCGGGATGAGAATGTTGTGCAAGAGTTACAGAGCCTAATCAGGCAATATGAGCTAGGAAAGGTAGACACCTTACTGAACAGGGAAGTACACCAGATTGGTAAGAAGAGAAGAACAAACAAAGAATTACATTTGAATGCTCAAATAGGAGAGTATGATATAGACTTTGTGGTCCTTGACTTAGGGTCGGAGCTCAATGTCATGACGAAGAAAAATTGGGCACTAATGGGAAAATCGAAGTTGATCTATTCCCCTATGAGGCTTAGAATGGATAATCAGCAAGCTGTCGGCCCATTTGGATGATTGGAGCATGTCCCTGTGGACATCGACAGAGTTAGGACCTTTGCATATTTTGAGGTAATTGAAATTGTTGATGATAGCTACCCTTACCCTACATTGCTAGGAATTGATTGGGCCTTCGACAATTCTATTGTTGTTGATTTAAAGAAAAGATGCATGACATTTGAAAGAGATGGACTTAGGGTCATTGCACCCTTATATCCAGATGAGGTTTTGCGATATACAGATACCATAAGAGAAGAAGACCATGTATATGAGTTGGAAAACATATATAAACTAACAGCTAGATAGAAGGATTATATCATCCCTACTGCCAATGGAAATATAAGTTGGCTAAGTGACATCACATGTTCATTAGATTCAGAAGAAGCATTGGAGAACTGGCAGAACCAAATGTATGAAGTATCCACAAGGAGATATGATAGACTGACCAGAGAAGTTCACTGGATTGGTACTGTTAGCACTTGGTAAATTTCCTAGAGGTTGAAACAGAAGAAATCCACAAAGGTAACTTTATCCAACCACTTTTAAAGTTGGGATCTAGCCCTTCCAGCTTTAGAGAGGGATCTCTCTATATGATTTAGCTATGTTTTCAATCTTAGATATTAGGCTAGGTAAAGAAAAAGGTAGGTTTTGTTGTCAAAGTGTTTTTTGAATTGGTTGAGACAGTCTACACCTCCATTTGGCTATGGGGTCTGTGTTATAATAAACTTGATATTCAAACCAGAAACGCAAAGGAAAATTTCTACAGGGCGAGATAATATACTCACTGGATCTTTTAGTAGCTTAAATGATGAACAAAAGAAAAGACGAGAAAGATAAATTCAACTAAGAAGCAATTAAGAATTCCTTAATTGAAAACACCAGAAGATAAACACTAAAATCTTACGAGTCAGAAATAGGGTATCCAATATAAATCCTGCAACATTCGTTAATCTTAAAGATTAGTTTCAGAAAACAATATGATCACAAAGCAAGAATAACATTCAACTTAGAGAGTAAACATCACTGGTGAATACACGCAAGAATCCTGTAAAAGTGCCTCCTTTTTATTAATGGAAAATCTCTTCAAAAAATATTACAGTCTGATAGCGTCAGGGTGTGAAGATCAACAACCCTCAATATTTCAAAAGGTGAAGTATTTATAAATCCAATTACAAATGTTCCTGTCATAACTGATCAGGATGTGCTAATTCTATTTTTAGCCTAACTAATTTAACTAATCAAACTGCTTGATGACTTGGTGCAATTGCACGCGGAATTTTTGGGTAAACCGTTGATGAAGCCTTTACACGACCTCATCTGATTGGACAGGTGAATGGACCTGGGTAGCTCATCTGCTAAACGAGAAGATCGCAGAGTTCCTCCCATCTAAGATTACTAGGCATAGTGACTTTGAGCAGTCTCCGATACACTTCGTCCATTTCCATATATTTGGCGAATGTGGGATTAGTGAGGAATATGTATCAAATCTCATGTTGGATACTGATGTCCAACTGAAGAGCGTCCATGAATGCTTTTCCAGTGATGCTCCCTTGTATGCCAGCAAACTTTGAACTGTCCTTAGACACTTCAGACAGTCTCTTTTTGTAATCTGTGAGTGTCATCAGTTTATCATTAATAACCTTTAGACCGGGGAGACCTTTCTTCTGGAGAGCCTCGATCTTGCTGAAGAATTTTTGTACCCCTAGGTCCATGGTCTGAACCTTTTCTTCCAGTTGAAGCATTAATCCTCTCTTGGTAAAAACTCTTTTGACCTCAAGGATGGTATCTGTTCTGTCCTCGATCTTGAACTCTTCTAGCTCTTCTCTGGTCTTAGAATTGAGGAATTTGATGATATCATTTTCCTGAGTTGGTCTATCTCCCAATTCTACTCTGATCTTCTCAATGGACTGCTTGCTCCTCTAGACCAACTCATTCTGTTCAAGCATAATTTGGATCATGGTCCATATCTCATTTATGGACTTTGTGATGTTTGTCCATACATTATCTTTGACCTCAGCCAAAGTCTTCCCAGCCACTGTTTGTTTTTGGAGTTGTTGTAGTTCCTTCTTGAGTTGTTCAGTTACCTGCTTTTCTTTGGAGAGATTGGTCTGGAAAGAAATTTTGAGTTCTTGGAGGTTCTCAACTTCCTTCTTAAGCCTGTTGATTTCTATCTTTGCAAGTTCATCTTTTCCATGGATTTGGCGAGGTCGGTTGTCCCCTCTTGTGATGTCACTGGTGTTGCGGATGGGATTGTTGTTACTGTTGTTGTGCTTGCTCCTGAAATCGGAATGGCACTCAATGGAATGACTTCCATTGGCTTCATCTACTCCTTTTCTTTTAATAATATCTCCATCTCAGCTTCCATTTCTTTGAGCTGTGCATTCTGCTCCATGAGCAGCTTGAACATTTTTTCCTTCTCGCCTTCTTTCTCTGCTATATCCTTCGCCTGTGAGTCCTCTGTGGGTGGGAGCTTCGGTTGTTTCCTCAAGGAGGCGATGTATGCATTCTTCTTCTTTATCATTTCCTCTATAGCTTTGACGTTCGAAGGATCATAGCCGATCTTGAGGACCATCTCCTCCAACGTCTTGATTCTATTGTCCTTTGCAAAGGACGATATCTTCTCCAGCTTAAGCTGCGTTTGAGCATTGTTGAGTGACACCTGCAATTTTGCCGCAGAAGCAGAAGCATGCGCCAATGTATGGAATACCATCTCCCCTGTCTGTTTGTGCAGATCCATCTGATCTGCTGGGTGCACATCCTTCATCTGGAATTCGAAGGTGGCCCTCTTGTCGTCTATGATTACCTTGGGGTCTGGTACCTGCGCCTGGAGGAAGGCCATGTGCATCCTGCTATGCAGTCAACGTCTGTTTTCGAAATTGAGTATAAGTACTACTGGTAAGAGTCTGATTCTTTTTCTTAATCAACTTGTACTTCTCAAAATTGCTCAACTTGGGCCCAGTCTTGCCCGACTGAGTGTCTAGTGGGGAGTTTGAGGATTTATTTGGCACTGCTGGGGTGATGTCTTTATGTAGGCTTGAGCTAAAAGATGGAATGACAGACTTGACCACTGTGGTAGGCGAGGCTTCTTTCTCCCCTGTAGGATTGGGAACTGTGGTTGTCTTGGGCCTCTTAGTGTGCAACTGGAACTCTTCGAATGACACCTCCATGACAGGCGGAGATGATTCTTGTCGAGTCCTTTTATCCTTAGGGACCTGTGGTGTAGTAGTTGGTGGCACAGTGGTCGGGGTAACCTGTTGTTCCACTTCGATCAAGGTGTCAGGCACCCAAACTGTCTGATTGGCGAATTTTTCAATCTCAGGCTTGGACTCATGAACATACGGGATGTTTTTATTTTTCACCCGCATTTCTGAAATGATCCCACATGGATCATAGTGCCATGGGAAACTCAAAAAGAACTTCATTTCTTTCAACATCATGTCAGCTTCTTCCCCGGTGCCTCGACTGTTGCAGATGAAAGAGCCAATCTGCCCCTTGATTCGAAGCTGCTTCTTTTTCTTCAATGATACGAAATGAATATCATATGAATTCATGATCTTCCTTATGTATTCTAAAGCAAAGATTCTTACCAGCACATATTTGGGAAGTTTATAGGGTGCCAACTCGCACCCGTATACTCTGATCTCGGAATGGTTTTGATACAGGTACCAATCCCCGGTCTTTGTGTTATCCGAGAGATGTAGGATTATCTGGACTTCGTCGTTTATTCGAGGCTCGGGCCTGACGCTCAACATGCTTACCACAAGGTGGTAGAACAGATCAATGAATTCTTTGAAGATGTATTCTGTGGAGTTATGCTTCAACAAAGAGGTCCATGTTGTGACTGGATGAGGCCTTCCATTTGTGTCCATTTTCTTCATGGAAAAACTAAATTTGTCTGCTTGATAGAAAACAAACATGTAGGCTAATATAGATGAGTATATGAACATGCCTTCCATGCCAAAATTCATGAACTATTCATGAATATTGTCTACCAAGAAGGTGTTGAAATCAAACTGTGTGGTGGGTTTTTCATCAGTGGAGAAAATGGATAGAAAACCCAGAATGGGTTCATCTACCCACTGGTTGGAATAATACCCTAACATAGCACAAAGGGAGGAAATGACCTGGTTTGTCTTGGTGGAGAACATGGACAACGGGTAAGGGGGATTTGTGGAAGGGAATTGAGCGGAAGTGGGAAGGAAAAGATTGAATATTTGAGCTCTTTGGGGAAAAGTCATCTTTTGATACAACTCTGTAAGGATTTCTAGGTTGAAAGGAGACGCAGAGTCAGCACGGGGAATTTGCATCATTTGGTCTATGTCTTCAGGCGTGATGAAGAACAGGGTGTCTCTGGATGAGGAGACAACGGACCTCTGTTCGGGAATATAATGATCTTGGCATTTAAGGGAGAATTCGGGAAAATGGTGGATCTAGGGAAAAAGGTAAAGGGGTAAATTGGACTCCCAGAGTCCAATTTCATCGCTCTGGTCCAGGAAAACCTCCCTGAGCCATGATTGGAGGTCTAAGAAATCGAAATCGCATTGGGCATCTGCGATCAATCGGTCTTTGTCGACCAGTCGTATCTTGTCCAGGTCGACAGGATGTGGGAGAAAAGGATTTTCCTCTCCTTCTTCTTGTCTGGGCTTTGGCGCCATCTCTGCAACAGTACCTGCAATAAACACAAAACTAGTGGGGTCGACTGACTGTGGATGAGGGCGATGGAAATGCAATGGAGGAGTAAGAGGTAAATTTTTTGGTGTGATGGGTGAATAGTTAATGTAGGGGGAATAACGGTAGTTTTATTTAAAATTGGGGTCGGTTGAGCACGGGAGACAGGTCAGCAGGATAACAGGTGTGTTATCCCGTAATAAATGGACAACGGGCCACTTGGGGGTGAGATGGCAGGTGACGGTGGCTGAAAAATATGAACGGGTGATGTGGCGGCTAGGGATTGGTGGTAAAAGTCACAATAAGGGGTCGGTCATGAGTGAAAAGGGCTAGGGGACTGACAACAGTTATGAGATGGGACATAACTCGGGAACAAGTGGAACCAGTGGAAGATGACGTCCATAAGTGACGGTGGTTGTCAGATAGCAGATGGTGACGGGACTTCAGGGAAAATAGACTAACGACACGTATGAAAAGGGGCCCGCCAGAGGAGAATAACCATTCCGGACCCCCCCCCCCCTTGGTTAAAAGAAGATCATCAGGGGGGGTCCGAAATCCAATTAGAGCCATTGATCTATGTGCCTATTTCCTGGCCGTAGATCTTAGCGTGTTGTTTATCACTCATTTCAGACCCTTGATTTACGTGCTCGTTCCTGGACCGTCCAGATGTGCGCAAGTCTTATCACTGATTCC